>JAJMZS010003104.1:0-43959 GCA_023807205.1 Isotricha prostoma
AAAATTGATATTAATTTAAATAAAATATTTTGAATTAATAGATTTAATCATTTTTGTTAAACATAATCAACTCTATTGTTAGTTTAATAAATATATATTATTTATTTAAAAAATTTATTCATTTATACAAACAAAAAAAAATGAAGGAAAAAAATATTTGCAAATTATTAAAAAATGAATTTATTACTTAATATTTTATAAAAATAAAATTGAATAAAAGTTCTGATAAAAAATAATAGACATAGATATGGTAATTCTCATAAACCTAATAGTGATTATTAATTACCTGAGAGACATTATAGTTATGAAATTCGATAGTTATGAAATTCTATTTATAGTAAATATAAAGAAAATAATGTTTATGAGTTTCCTATTGAGAGAGATGCTTAAGGAAATCCTATTTATGAATAATTCAATTTTTAATTTTTAACTTTTTTTTAATGAGTTTTTTTATTTTTATTTATTTTTTTTTTTTAAGGAACTATTTTTAAAAGTTTTAGTATTTATTTAATAGATTTTTTTTTGTTTCAAAATTATTTATGACTAATGTTTTACCGCCAGTTGGTACTAAGAAATATGATTTATATTTTTTATAATAATATATATATAATATAAGACATTTAATAATATCCTTATCATAGAAAAAAAATAGAATTTATAGTCAATATTTTGTTTGAAAAAATTGAAAAAATATCAAAATTTACTTACTTCTTTAATTGGTTTCATTTATGATTTTAATGAAATATTAATATACTTTTTATTTTTATATGGTTTTTATAAAGATTCAATTTTTAAAAAAAACAATAATTTTGATTAAGCAAATTGATAAATCAATTAGATAATATTTAATTATCTTCAAATAAATATAATATTATTAATTTTTCAAAATATTTATTTTAGAATAAATATTAAATTATTTAATTAAATTTTAATATTTTAAAAAATAATTTTTAAATTTAACATAAAAACACAGTTTTTATAAGTTAAATATTAATATTTAATTAATTATTTTTATTATCTATTATTTTTCATTTCATTTTTTATGATTTTGATTATTACAACATTCATAAAAAGTATTATAATTATTTTTCCTATCTAAAAATTCAATTTATTTCAAAATAACATATAAAATCTAATTAAAAATTAAATAATTTAAATTTAATGAAGAAATTATATGAAAATGAGGAACAACCAAGCCATTATTATTATATGTATAAAAGATTGTTTTTATGTATAATAACTAATAAAATTTTTATTGCATTATTTTGTTTTGTTGAATTTATTGATATTTTTTCTTTTACAGTTGGTTTAGTTCCTGATTTTTTTAATTTAGGAAAAAGTTATAATGATAATGATATATTATTAGTAAAATTTTTATTTAAATTTTCACCTTTTAATAATATTTTTCATTTATTAGTTAATGAAAAGGATTATACAATAAATAAACTACCAACTTTTATAACAATTGGAATATATATTTTATTTTGGATTTTTTTTTATATTTTTCTATTCACTTTTAAAGATTTTGATTATGATAGAGAATCAAATTTTCAAAAAATTAAAAGTATTATTATAATAAATTTTTATAGTTATGTTTTTTTGAGAATATTAGGAATTTTAGGTATAGATTGTACTATTTCTTTAATTTTATCTATTATATTCCAAAATTCTTATGATTATAAGGATATTATTTTATTATTTATTTTAATAATGTTAACAATTGGAGATATTTTTGCTAGATTAACATATTTTACACAATTTTCAGTTTTATTAAAATTTAAATTTCACAAAAGTGATATTAACAAATACCCTTTTGATACTTTTATTGGAGAACAATGTGATAAAGTTTATGTATTTATTAAAATATTAATAAGTATACAATATAATTATTATTTTTTAAATAAAAAAAATGTTACAATTGGTTTATTATTTATTGATTTTTTAACTTTAATGGGAATATTATCTTTAGGTTTTTATATACTTTATATTTTTTTTATAGATACAACAAATTTAGTATATATTACGCTAAATCAAATAACTTTATTTAGAATTATATGTATTAATCAATGTTGTGTATCGATAATTTTATTTTTTATTTTTTATAGTCATAATAGTTATATTTTATTTACTTGTTTTACTTTAATTTATTTTGTTTTACAATTTATAATTACTTTAACAAATTTTTCTTCATATATTACCTCACAAGCAATTTTGAGTAATAATATATTAGGTGTTTGTTGGTTTTTTCAAACAAATAATATTGATCAAGGAAATTTTATTACAGCTTGGATTGTAAATCATAAAATTAATTGTACAAGTAAAGTATGTGAAATATGTTTAGAATTAAATATTAAAAATAATGAAGAAAATTTTGAAGGATTAGATAATTCTCCTGTTAAAAAAGGTAAACATAAAATAAAAAATATAATAACAAATAGTATATTAATAAATGATGAAAATAAAAATTTAATAGAATCATATAATATTAATTCAATAATAAAAGCTTATCCACCTTTTTCTTTTATTTGTAAATTATTAGGAATTGCATATAAAAATAGGCATAAATATGGAAAAGAAGATAATTTAAGATTAGATTTTATATATTTAACTGTTTTATTTTTATCTCAAGGAAATCAACATTTTAGATTTTTTAGAAAAATATTTATTCTTTCTAAAAAATATAAAAAATATGAAAGAGTAGTAAGTATGTTAAGAACTATAACAGAATTAGTTAAAAGTAGTAATAAATCTCTTATTGATAAATATGAATTTATCAAAAAAAATGAAGATTTACAAAATGATATGATAAAATATATAAATGATTTTGAAAATTTTATTTATTTTGAATCTAAAACTCCTGAAAATTATGTTAATATATCAAATAAATTTTATCAAATAGAACAAAATACTAATCTAGAAATTATAAAAAGAAAAAATATTGAATATGATTATCAAATGGTACTTTTAAGATATACATATGAAACTTTAATAAATAGTAAAATAAAATCAGCAAGTGAATTTGATATAAATTATTATGCAGATTATATAAATTATCATTCTTTAAATGATAAAATAATATTAATGTATTTTTCTTTTGAAAGAAGACTTTTTACTATAATAAGAGGAAGTAAAGAAATTTTACCTTTTTCAGGTAAAAATTTTGATTATCTCTTTCCAGAATTTTTTAAAAATTTTGGTATAAACGGATTTATTGAAAAATTAAAAAATGATAATATAACAGAAGGAAAAAATTTAATTGAACTTATTTCAAAAGATTTAGTTCATAATGAAAATATAGGTTATGTTTCATCATTTAAAATAGAATATCAAGTTTATCCTACTATAAAAACAGATGAATTATTAATTAATATGAATTATTTACTAAACTTTTCTGGAATAATTATTTTTAAAATATCACATAATACTTATCAAGAAAATTTATTTTCATTATCTTCAAATTTATTTAAATTTTTTGGCGTAACTCCAGAAATTCTTTATATAATAAGTAAAGAAGGAATACACATTCCAATGTCTTCTTTATTTAGTGAAATAGGAATTAATATTTCAAAAACAAAAAATTCTCGATTATTTATACATAATAAATATTTAAAGTTACATAAAAAAATATTAAAAGTAGAAGGAATAAATGAATGTTTAAATTATAAAGATATTAAAAATTTTAGTGAAAATTTTAAAAAATTAATTGGAGAAAAAAAAGAAATTTACTTTTCATTAAAAAAAAAATTTGAATGTGATGATTCAAAAAATAAATATATTGTATATTATATAAAAGAACAAAAAAAAAAGAAAACAGGTACAATAATAGATCATTTAACTACAATAATGAATTCTTTTAATATACATGAAACTTTAAATACTCAAGATAATGAAATAATTGATGTTGAAGAAGAAAATAATAATAATATAGAAGAAGATACTATAAAAAAAAAAAAAGAAAAAAAAAATTTATTAGTTACTCAAAATTTATCAATTTTTTCTCAAGCATCAATGAGTGCAGTTTCATCTAAAAAAGGAAATGCTTCTGGAATTAAGGGTAAAATTAAAAATATAAAGAGTAATAAAAAAATTAAATTTCAACAAATATATTATTTTACAATTGGAATATTTTTTTATGGACTTTGTATAATGATTTTAACTTTAATTTTTTTAGTTATAATTTTACGACAAAAGAACCTTTTTAAAAAAGTTTTTGATTTATTTCAATTATTTAGACAAATGCAAAGGTCACTTGAAGCTATTTCACTTTCTTTATTTTCAAATTTTTGTTATTATTCTGGTGGAAATAATTCTTGTGTTAATTATTATAAAAAATATTCTTATAATTTAACTCATATATATTATTCTTTTCAAAAAGTTCCTTTAATTAATGATATTATAATAAATGATTTAAATAAGAGATTTGAAATCGCAAATACTGTTTTTAATGATTTTGAAAAAGATGTTTTTAGATTAAATTTTAAAAAAATAAATTATATTAAACAATTTTCAATACAAAAATATAAAATTTTGAGAACTAATGATTTTATTAATCTTCTTAGAGAAAATATTTTATTTATGGATTTAATTAGAGAATATATAAATTGGATTACTCAAATAATAAATAATAATGAATATTTAACAGAGAAATTTTCTTTATTTAATATAGAATTAAATCAACAAAAATCAGAATATTTATATATTGCTGGTAATAATAGTTATTTAAGTCAATTTCAAAAAAATATGTATTTAATAGTTTTAAATTGTCCTCTAATACATAAAGGTTTAGATTCAAGTTCAACAATTATTCAAGATGAATTTCAATTGGCATTAAATAATTTAAATAATTATTTATTAGGTTTTTTTTTAGCTCTTATATTATTACATATTATTTTATATCTTATTTGTAATCTTTTTTTGAATATTTTTTTAAAAGTGTTTAAATCAAAAATTTTACAAATGAATATTAGATTTGAAAAAAAAGAGTTTATATGTTTCATAAGACAAAGATATTCTTTATTAAAAAATTTATGTTATCTTTATCAAGAAAATCCAAATAATTTAGTATCTACTATTAATTCAAGTACAAATAATTATAGACAAAAATTAAAGGAAAATCAAAATAAATCAATTCTTGAATCTAATGATGAAAAAAATAATGAAAAAAGTATAAATTTTCCTGAATTAAATGATAATCATTTTAAAACTTTAATAAAAAATTATCAATTAATAATAGCATTATCATTTATATTTTATTTTATATATGCCATAGTATTTTATATATATATTGATTTAGGTAAAAAAAAATTATTTTGGCTTGTAAAATATTCAATAATAAATCAACAATTAGATTCTTTAACATATGATAATTCTAATTCATTAATTTATTTAATTCTATCAAATTCATCAAGATATGATATTGGAGAAAGAATATATGATAAAAAAAATTATGATTATTTATTTGAAAAAATGGTTGAATTACATCAAATAATAAGAGAAAAAGAAACAATGGAAGAAGTATATAAAAATATTTTTCCACCAATGAATACTTTAATTGATTTAAATTTTATTAATGGAAAAATTAATGATGAAGTTTTTAGTAAAGTATTATTATCTCTTGGAAGTGATTTAAATTCTTTTTTAAAAGTACTTTGTTCACATTTTATTGTTTCAACTGTTGGTGATGATACTATGTTTATTAAAAATGTACTTTATTTATTAAATCAAATGTATAATAAATATTTTATGGGTAGTTTTGAAGAAATTCAAAACCAAATTGATAATAGCGATTTATTTGATTTATATACTTTTATTTTGATTATTAATAAAATTATGAGATATTATTTTAATCAATCTATTTTTACATGGGAAATTGAGAAAGTTTTTAATTATTTTTCTTCTTTAATTATGCCCTATCTTATTCTTAATATGATTTTAGAAGTTGTAATATTTGTCATTTTAAATGTTTTTGTAATTTCAAAAATTAAAATTACAAATAACAAATTAAATGCATTTATTAAGTCATTAACTTTATAATCTATATTTAATTAATATATTTTATTTTGATTATTTATTGTTATGAATATATAATTTTTTCTATTAATTATTAAAAAAAATATATAAATTTATTTATAATTCTTTTCATATTAATAATACAATATTTTATATTTTCTTTTATTTAAACTAATAATTTTTTTATTTAATTTAACTTAAAAATTTTACCTCCTCAGCATTTTCAAGTCTTGATTATTTTGAATATTCTAATAGCAAATCATTTTTTTTCTAATATTATTATATGATTTATATATTTATCAATTTAATTTTTATTTTTTATAAGTGATTTATCAATCTAAAAATTCATTATAAAATATTTGAATTATCATCTTCAACTTTAACATCAGGTCCATATAAATATAGTATAAATAATAAGTTAACAAATCATCTTCTTGAATTTTTGTAAAATAATTAACAACATCTAAATAATTATGAATTTTATATTCAGCTTTATTAATTCCAACTTTTTTTTTATTCATATTTTCACATGACCAAAAGAAAATTTTAGCATAAATTATGTCTTAAAATGATTATCATAATCAATTTCATTATCAAGAAAAAAAATTTCAAAATGATTATCAATAATTAATTGTTTAGTAATCTAAATTTTTTTAAATCATATTTAATTAATTCCAATTTGAATTATGATATATTTATAATAATAATCCATATAAGTTCCTTCAAAGGAGTAATTTATTCCTTTCTAATCAGGGCATATTAATTTATCTAAACCACATTTTTTACAAATTTGATTAATTAAATGATGAAAATCTTCTTTGAACATAATTTATTTGGATTTTTACATTTTATTATTTTTTCTTCATCAATAGATTCAATTAAAAATATTGAATAATTAAAATATTTAATATCTCCTTCAATATAAGGATGTTCTGAGACAACATTAGATTCCAATTGCAAAATTAAATCACATATCATTTAAATTAATTAAAGGTTCTGATTCAACTATTCTATATGCACTTATAAATTCTATATTTTTTTTTAAATAAAATGATGTGACATATATGTTATACAAATTATTGATATTAATAATAAATTATTGTTGAACAACATTCAAAGAATGATTTAAGTTCTTTTTCTCTGTTAATTCTGAATTCATAAAAGTTCAAAACCATTATATGAATTAATTTATTTTTTATATATTTTTCAAAAGGTTCCATTTTTTATTAATATAAATTTATTACAACAAAAAATAAATTATAAAACAATTAAAAAAAAGAATTAATAATATGAAGTTAACAATAAATTAAAACAATTTTAGAAAAAAGTAAAAATTTTATTTTTTTTCTTTTTATTATTTAATTTAATATTAATTAAGATTTTATAATTTCAAAAATAAATATTATTTTAAAAATAATAAAAATATATTTGAATTATTATTAGTTCATATTTTGATTATATATGAAAGTAACAAAATTATAATTAATTATTCATTGTTTTATTTATATCATAAAATAATAACTTTTTAATGAATTATTATCAAGAAATATTCAATTTAAAAAAATATTAAGAAATTTTTTATTTATATTTTTTACCCAAATTTATTCAAAATTCTTTCATTTTTTTAATAAATAAAAAAATAAAATGATATCAATTATTATACTAATCTTTTTTTCAAAAACCATATGTCAAATATATACCCTTTATGAAACATCAGATGAAAATATAAATTACTCTAATACTCTTTTAAATTTAGAAATGAATAAAATATATATTACTTCAAATAATTATTCATATAGTGATTTTCAATCTGAAGTAATATATGTAGATCAAGATATTAATAATACAATAAAATTCTTTCAACATAATATTGATTATGGAATAGGATATCCTATAATTTATTCAATGTTTAAAGAAAATGAAAATTTAAATTTAACAAATATTTCAGTTTATTTTAATCATGATAAAGGAAAAGTATTTTACCCTCAAAAAGTAAAAAATAAAAAAGTTAATTTATCTTCAAATGATTATATTGTAGATAAGTCTATTGTAAATTGTTCATTTAGTGAAATGTATTATAATACAAAGATGATTCAATATAATGAAAATGTTAAATCATATAAGAAATTTTATTTTTTTTTACAATATACTTTTACTTATTTAGATGGAAATGTATATTATATAAAAGAAAACTTTGATAAGGGAAATATAATATTATTTGAAAGAACAGATTGTGAAGGAATAATTGATGATTTTTATTTTAGTTATAAACATAGAGGAACTAAAAATCAAGGATATTTATTTTTTAATATTCCAAATGATAACAAAATATGTATTTATTCTTTAACATTTCTTACTGAAACAAATACTTTAGTTTATCATTATTATAATAGTATAATTAATATTGAAAATTCTATTTTAGATATAAAAAGTTATAAAGATTATATTTATTATTCAATTAAAGGTACAAAAAAAATATATCAAATTTTAATAAATGATACATCAAATATTTTAAATACTTATTCATATAATACTATAAAAAATGATTTTATATCATTTATTATATTAAATAATACAATTTATGCAATTGAAAAGGAAATTGGATTAATTATATTTAATAAAACATCTCCATCAACATATCATAGAAAATATGGATTTGAAAAAGCATTTAATATAGATTATTTTATAAATCCATTCACAGGATTTGAATTCATAGGATTATATTTGAATAATACTGATAATATATATAGTGATTTTTTTATAGAATTTATTTTAACAGATGAATATAAACCAAAAATTAATAAAGCCCTTTTATATCCAGGATTCAAAAAGCCAATAATAAATCACGCAATAACTTTCGATTATTTTTTTACTTATATTTATGATATAGCAAATAACCAAATTATAATGATAAAAAGAGGTTCTTTAAATAAAATTCCATTTGCATCATTTAAAATATCAATTAATAATAGAACTAATATAGCTTTAAAAAAAGGAGAAACTCTTCCTTCATATATTTTTCCTATTTATATTGGGAATAATAAAACTGTGATTGGATTTTTAGAAGAAGGATTTTTTTATAGAATTGAAGGAAATTTTGTTGAAAGTAATTTAACTTGTTTTTTTAATTATGATAGTTTACATCAATTAATTTTTCTACAATATAATGATATTTGTTATAACTTTAATTTTAGAGAAGAAAATTATTGTAGAAATATACTTGTTTATAATTTTAATGTGTTAAAAAAAAGAAGTAACCATGATGAAAGAAATCTGTTTATTGCTTTTTTTATTTTTTTAGGAATTAGTTTTATTTTAATTTTCTTTTTAATTAAATATAAAAAAAGAATAAAAGAAGGAAAAATGAATATAAATCCTCCTTTTACAAAAAATGATAGAAAATATTTATATGAAACTGTAAATGATATTAATAATAAAAATAATAAGAAAAATCAAAATATAGGAGAATTTGGAAAGGATAAAGAACCTTTAATCAATGATATAAATAATAATAATTTTGGTGGTGTAAATGATAAATTTATTGATAATATTTTAAAAAATAATAAAGAAAGAGAAAGAAAAGGATATGATCCTCATAAAAATAAAATGAAAAAATATATATTTAATGGTAAAGAAAATGAAATTAATAATAATAATCAAAATTTAAGTAATAATCAAAAAATAATTAAAGCTGAAAATGAGAGTATTATTAATAATTTGGGTACACCACAAAGAATTTCTATTAAACATGATAATGATCTCAAACTATTTAATAATAATAATAATAATAAGGAAAATTAATTTAAAATTTCTTTTCTTATTGTTACTTTAATTGAAATTAATATTTTACTTATGGTTTTAAACAATATTAATTATAAAAATTATAAAATAATTTTTTTAAAATTTAAAAAAAAAAATTATTTTGTTTATTATAAAAATAAAATTATAAACATTTATTTTTGACATAAATATATTAGTATTTATATTATTATTATTATTTTTTATATATTTTTATAGTATTGAATTTAATATAATTATTTTACATAATTTAATCTATTAATTAAAATAAAAATAATGTTTTATCATTAATTCATATTATAATTATTAAATTTTCAGTTCATTTTTTAATTTAATCATAAATCTCAGAGGAAAAAGACAAATCCAAAAACATCATAAATATTCTATTCATCACCTATTTTTTGGATTAATATTATTAAGCTTTCTATATTTGATTTCCATTTTATTTGATTTTCTTATTTATAGATTATTTTATTTTTTTATTTTTTTTTATTTTCAATATTTTCATTATTAATTATTTAAGTACTATTTAAATTTAAATTTTAGTAAAATTAAATATATATATAAAAGAGTTTTTTTCTTTTTATGATAAATTAAAGAATTTATTAAAAATAAAAGTTTAGCTGTTTTTTTTTTGTTTTTTTAAAATATAATTTATGATAATAATTCTAAAGAAGAATAGGTTATTTAGATATTATATTTTAGTTACATTTTGATAGGAGAAAATATAAAGATACTATTGACAAAGTTCAAAAGTATTAAATATTTTAATTAAATAATAATTATTTGTAATTTTTTATTTGAATAATTTGTTTAGTATTTTTAATTTATTTCTACAATCCAAATTTTAAAAATAGAATTGAATATTTTTAACTTACTAAAAAAAATCTACATAATCTAATTATTGAAATATTTTATCAGATGAAAATATTGTATATTCCTTAATTGTAGTTATTAAATTTTTATTTTTACATTTTCAAAATTTTTTTCTAATTTTTTCAAATAAATTATTTAATTTTATCATTAAACTTTTATTAAATATTCAAATATAAAGAGAAAAATATAATTTTATTATTATTAATTAATGATAATAATATTAATAATTATGAAAAATATGTAATATTATTTTTAATTTAAATTTAAAAAATATTAAAAAAATAATTCTTTAATTAGAATAAAATAATAAAAATTTTTAATTTAATATATATTTAAATAATATCATAAGATAGTTTAAAATAAAATCAATATTATTTTATTGAAAATTTCTTGGTGTGTACTAAGTATTCTATCAAAGAAATAAGAATAATAATTACAAATGAAACAAAAATAATCCATAAAAATAAACACCATAACCCTAAATATAACCAACCATTTTGAGAATAATAAAATATTGAACACCATGATATTGAATAAATTGCAAAGAAAAATAAACAAAAAATCATTAATAATAAAATTATTATAGTTAAAAAATTACAATTATTTTCATTTTTTTCATTTTTCTTAGGGAATAAAATAACTAATTTTATAATAATTTCTAATCCAACAGTACAAATAATTGTTAATAAAAATATTGTAAATTCATTTACTATTGGATAATAAAACTTATTTCTATCCTTTTTATGTATTTTATTTTCTATTGTTTCTTCATTTAAAAATATTGAATTAAAACCAAAAATTGAGGAAATATTAAAAAGAAAAATAATATTAATAACAAAAAATGAAATTCCAAATTTATATTTTTTTTTTATTTGATTTTCTTTTTTAAAGAAACTAAATATAGGATGAAAAATAAATAAATTTTCTTTAAAGTATTCAATAAATTTTCGCTGAAATTGTTTTTCTGAATTATGCAAATTTTTATCATTTTCTTTATTTCTATTTATTATTACACTTTTTAAAAAATAATTATTGATATTAATGTTTATAAATGATTCATCCCTTATTAGGTTGATAATTTCACTTTTATTTAATTTTGGTTCCGGTAAATCTGAATTATCTTTTATATTTCTTTGAGAATATGAAATGTTTTTATTAAAGTATGATCTATAAATAATTTTTATATCTGCATTTAAGTCACTTTTTCTTATATTATAATTGTCAATTCTTTTTGAATTAATATTATCATTTATTTTTTCTTCTTCCTGTTTGAAATTGTTTTTACTTCTTTGATAACTATTCAAAATACTATTATTATCTTTATTATAATTATTATGATTTGAATTTTTATCATTTAAATTTGCTTCATATCTTTTGGATTTATTGTTTTCATTAATTTGTGAATCTTTATTTTTATTCATATTTAAAGCTATTTTATTTTTATGGGTTTTAAAATAATTACTAATTTCTGAAATAAAATTATTGGAATTATTTATATTTATATAGTTTTCACCAATTTGAATGAAATTATCTTCATTTAATTCATTTTTTTTTATTATTTGAGACTTTTTATTTTCTTCTATTTTAAAACTATCTTCATTTAATTTATTTTCTTTTATTTGAGACTTTTTATTTTCTTCTATTTTAAAGCTGTCTTCGTTTGATTTATTTTCTTTTATTTGAGACTTTTTATTTTCTTCTATTTTAAAACTATCTTCATTTAATTCATTTTCTTTTATTTGAGACTTTTTATTTTCTTCTATTTTGAAACTTTCTTCATTTAATTCATTTTCTTTTATTGGTGAATTAGTTTCTTCTATTTTGAAACTATCATCATTTAATTCATTTTCATTAATTGGTTCATTTTTTTTTTTCATTTTGAAATTATTTTTATATATTTCATTTTGATGAATTGATTTATTAATATTTAAATCACATTCATTTAATTCATTTTCATTAATTGATTCATTATTATTACCTTTATTATCCTGATTTGAATTATTTCCTTCATTTTTATTGCTAATATATGAAATATTCATTTTATTATATTCTGTATCTTTATATAAATTATTTTCCTCTTTATTTTCATCCTCAAATTTTATACTATCTAATGATACTTCATCCCATTTAATCATTTTTTTTTTATTTTTAATAGGTGGATTAGATTTTAGTACTTCATTATTGTTCTCAATTATATCATAATTATCTAAATAATAAAATATTATATTTATAGAAAATGAGATAAATATCAAAATAAAAACAATTAAATAAAGATAAAAAGCGTAATTTTTTTTTAAATTTTTAACTTTTTTCAAACATTGCAATGGATGATGATAACTAATATTTTCACTTAATGACTCATTAAATTGATGTAATATAGTTTGATTATTTTGATCTCCAGTACAATTAAAAATAGAAATATCATTATCATTAATTCCAATAAAAATACAAAATGGAGAATTATAAGTAATATATTGATAAACTTTTTTTTTCCTATAATTAAATGGTAAATCATAATCAAATTGATAATTTTGATAACAAGGTTCAATAAATGCTTCATTACTTTTATTATAAATATCAATTCCTCTATCTTTATAATATTTATATAATGTATTATTATATTTTAATAAAGAATTAGGAATAAATAATTGATAATTTGAATATCTGCATTTTGTAAATAAATTCTCATTACTATTATTTAATGTAGCATAAATATTTAAACCTGGAAATTTCAAATATGTTTCATCAATATATCCCATTAATTCATTTGGTATTGTTGTTAAAATTATTACATCATTATCAGATAAACAATTTGATAAGTCAATTAATGCTGTTGAATTATGTTGATATTTATTTAAATATTCATTCACAGTTTTAATTTGTTTATTATTATACCATATATATGAAATTATACCATCAGAATATATTTTATAACCTGGAGAAGGAAGAATTGATTCATATGCTCCTTTTTCATTTATATAATGTAACTTTTCTAAATTAAATTTTATATATTTCATAAAGTATTCATCTTCATTTAATACTCTTCTTTTTTTATTATTATTTAAATAATATAAATTAATAATTAAAGATAATTGTGAGAAATAATATAAATTTATTATATTTTTATATTCCATTATTTCTATAGTTGTTTCTAAATACTTATTAAAAATTCTTAATTCTTCAATAAATTCATTTGGAATAAAATTATTAGATTTTTTAATTAAATAAAGTAAACTTTTTATTTGTCCAACTAAATTAGGATTAGAATAATCATAATAATTATTATCATAAATATATCTATTAATTGATTCTAAAGAACTTTTAACAGAAAATTCATTTTCTTCATATTCACAATATAAACCAATATAATTATTAATACAAGAACAATTCATTGAATCTAAATTACAAGTTGAATAATGATTTAATCTACATAATGATTTACAAATCTCAGTTAAATTTTCTTCTTTAATTATTTCTTTTGCAATTGGTGAATCTGGAAAATAACAATTTCCATCTTTTTTATTTTCAATAGTCCCTTTTGCACAATTTTCATTACAATATATAATATTATTTTTTTTAATTGTTTCATAACAAAAATTACACCAATGATTATCATCTTGTTTAACTGCAAAATTAATAGATGAAGTACATTTTTCAACACATTTTCCTAATTCATAATATTTTTTTGTTTCTGAAGTTTCATTACAAAATTTACAACTTGGATTATTTTCTTTTGATAAATATCTAATTAAAGGTTCTGGACATTTAATTTTATTAATTATAATATTTTTAAATTCTGCTATTTGGGAACATTTATTTTTACATTTTAAATTATATAATCCATATTCTATATTATGTAAATTAAATGTTATTGTTGCTTTTTTTCTATTATTTTTACTTATAATTGGAATTGATGATACATTTTGATTATTATTTTTATTTTTAATTAAAGTACATTCTTTAATCTCATCATCTAAAATATTATTTTCAAATATTATTTTTAAATGTTGTGATATGGAACCTTCTGTTAATTTTCCTGATATTGATATTATTTTTGTAAATATTAAATTTGATTTTAATGAAACATTTCGATTAAAATTTTCTGTTGAAATTAAGAGTTGTGGTTCATTATTATTTATGTTAATTTCACATATATATGTATTAAAAGAATCATCAGTGTAATTTCCACAATTTATTAAATCAAAATTTATTTTTTTTGTATAATATTTTGATGATTGTAATTTAAATAATATTTTTCCTAATGAATTATCTTTACAAAATGAACCGGATGATTCATATGTAAAAATATAAAAATATTGTATATAAATATCATATTTTATTGTTAATATAGAAGGTTCAAATATTTTTGGAATATAATAACATGTTACATATTTTTCATTTTTAAAAGTACATTTTCCATTATTAAATTCTGAATTAATTAAAATATTACTAATAATTGGAACTATTTTAAACATTAATTCAAATGTTACATTTTGTAATTTATGAGTAGATTTATCAATAAGTCCTATATTTGATATTAATTCAAATGAGGAGTCTTCTACATTAATTTTCTTATCAAATAAAATGAATTTGTTATCCTCATTATCATCTTCAATAATATCTTTACTATATAAATAAATTGTATATATATTTCCTTGTTTAGCATTAATATTGAAAGAGAAATCATTATTTTGATTATTTTCAATATTTAAATATATAATTTCATCCTCAGTATCTTTTTTATTAGATTTAACTACAATATGAGATAAAAATGGTAAATAAAAATCACTTTTATCATTTTTAATATTAATTTTTAATAATCCTGGTTTAACATTAGAATTTATTGGTTTTATTATATTAAATATCGAGTCTTTAAAATTATTTGAAATTAAAATTGTTTCATTTGTTTGTAATTCTCTAAAATAAATAGAATAATTACCATAATATACAATATTTGAACTAATTTTACAATATATTTTTTCATCTGAAATTAAATAATTCCAACAATTTAGAAGTATAATATTTAAACTTGTTGATTTAAAAGGTAATATTCCTAATTGATCAAAAGGACATTTCACATTATTAATTTCAATAAAATCTTTATAAAAATATTTATTATTCAATTGGAATTCACTTGTCCAAATATCATTTAAAAGAAATAAAATATTATTATTTTTCTTATTTTCATATATTTCTAGAGTATAATTATCTAGCAAATTGGGTGTGGCTGAATAAATTTTATTAATTAAATCATAAGATAATTCTAATTGTTCTTTATTATTAAATAATTTTCCTGTTATTGTTAAATTCATTTCATTAATAATTTTTAATTTCATTTTAAATGGTTGACCTATTAAAATACATTTTGTATCAAAATAAATAAAAAATAAATCTTCTGGTTTATCATATACTTTTAATTCAACATATATTTTATTATATTTTTCTTTTGAATTAAAATAAGAAAAAGAAAATTCATAGTTTCCAGGAATTGATATTGAATTTAATATATAAAAATCGTCTTTTTTTGTTAAAATATTTGTATCATTAAATTCATTGAATTCATCATTATCTCTTATTTTATAATAAACATTTTCAATTAAATCTTTTTCTTCTCCAAAAGCATTTAAAGTTACTATTCCATTATAATTATTAGTTGATAATATTAATATTTTTTTATCAATATTAAATTCAAATCTTGAAACAATCTTTTTTCCTAGAGTTTTACTTATAATAGTTTCACTTAAATCAGATGTAATATTTATCTTTCTATATATTGTTACTGTATATGAATATTCTTTATTTAAAATTGTAGATATAATAATTGATTCATCTTGAATTGATAAATTACATGTTAAATTGTTATATAAACAATTTATAATTTCATCATTATATCTTAATTCAATTTTTTCAATTGTATTAATATCAAAATTATTAGATATTATTTTTATTGTTGTTGTAGAATTATCTAATATTTTTTCTGGAACTTCCATAATAAACGAAGCATCATTTATAGTATTATAAATTAAAATTTCAATATAATCATCTGAATTTTTTTTTAATATTTTATTTCCAATATATAATAAATAAAATGAATCAAATTTTTGGTTTGTAAAATTTAAATTTAATGCTTTACAAGAAATTAAACTAGATTTTTCTTCTCTTTTTACACAAGATAATTCATAATTTTCATTTCTTTTATTTTGAATTGATAAACCTTTTAAATCACAATTTATTCCTTTTATTAGTATATTATCTTTGAAATATTTTTCATCCATTGATTCTAATGAATATATATCAATATTATAACTTTTAATATAATATTCCATATTTTTATGTTCAGTAAAAGTAAAATTAAATCTTCCTTTCATATTTGTATTTAAAAGATTTTCAATATTTTCATTTATTTCAAAAGAATTTTCAAATTCTTCAGATTTTTCATATATATAAGTTTTAGAATATTGATTATCTAATAATAATAATCCAATTTCATTTAAGTTAATAAATTGAGAGTATTCAAAGTTATGATTAATCATGACTGTTGGAATATAATATTTATCTAATATACATTCATAAAAATTTTGAAAAATGAAAATATCTTCAAAATCATTTACAACAAATACTTTTTGATTTATTAAATATTCATATTCCCTTCCAATATATTTATAAATAAATTGATATTCTCCTATATAATTTTCTGATATTGAATATTTAAATGTATTTTCAATTTTATCTAATTTAGTATCTAAAATTAAAGTATTATTAATTGATTTTAAATAAATATAATCTAAATTTTCTAATGATGAATTATGAGAATTATTAATTGGACTAATATTTATTTCTTTAAAACTTGAATTATAATTAAATTCAATACCAGAATTAAGAATAATATAAATTTTGTCAAAAATAAAATTTAATTCAAAAACATTGACTTCTAAAAGAATTGAAGATTGTTCATTAGATATAATTTGATATGTAACTGATGAATCATTATCATATTCTAATTTTCTTCTTTCTATTTTATAAATATATACTTTTGTATTTTCTTCAAGTTCAAATGATAAAATTATTTTACTTCTTTTATAATCGCCAAATAATAAAACTTTTCCAGATAATCTTTTCTGAGTAGAAGGATTATTATAATCAATATTACTATAGACAGATATTTCCTGTATTAAGAAATTATCTGAAGATACTTCGAAAGTATTAATTCCGACATATAATTTTTCTGGAATATTAATTTTAAAATCAGCCTCTTCTATTGACTTTGAAATAAATATTCGTTCTGTTATTAAAACATCATTTATAAATAATTGATAATTACCAGCTTCAAAATTTATAAAATCATTTGGTAAATAACATCTATAAATATTATTAGTTTCATTATATAAACTTTGTTCAGTACAATTAATGTTTTTTTTTTCATTTCCATTATCAAATGTTAAATTTAAATTTAAATCAAGCTTTGATGATGATTTATATATATAAAAATTAATATATGGAGCATTATTATATATACAGATCAAATTTGGTGATGTTAATTTTATATCTATAAGGGAAATATTGAATGAATAAATTGGTGTATATAGATCATCTCCTTCTATAATTAATAATTTATAATCATTTCCAGAAGTTAATTTTTCTTGAAAATTAGTATCTAATTTAAATTTTCCATTTAATAATGAAGTAAAATTATAAAAACATAAATTATTATTACAATTATCAATATTTGGATCAAATAGAACTAATTTTAAATTATCAATTGATATATCAATAATATTAGTATTTAATTTAAATTCGTAATCAAATTTTTTATTATTAAATATATAATAACTTGAAGGAATTTGATTATCAAAATAAAGAAAATCAGTATAGTTTTCATAAATATTTACATAATCCTCAATTCGATGCTCCTGAGCTTCATTTAAATAATTTTTAAAAGAAAAATAATTTTTCCCGATTTTATTTATTGTAAATTCATATATTCCATTTCCAATTTCATTAAGTTCTTCTTTTTCTTCCCCTAAAATATAATTATATAAAATTAAACTTTCTTTCCCATTTTCAATATATCCTTTATAATATGTATTATTAAAATTATTATTTATTACATAATATTTCCTTTTTATTTTAAATTCTACACAAGAAATAATAATACCTGTTGGAATTGGCTTTGAACATTCATTTATATAAAACAGTTCATATTTTTCATTTTTTTTAATAATAATATAGAAATCAATTCTATAAAATTTATAAATAGGTGGATAATATATATGTTTAGCATAATATATACTAGTTTCTTTTTGGAGATAAATAGTATTTAATCGATTCGAATTCAAAATTAAATTTAAAAATAATATTATATTTTCATTTTCAACAAATGATATTTCAAAATTAGCTGAATCTATTATATAATTATAAAATTTTATTCCTGTATGAAATTCATAAGAAAATGGTTCTTCATTTTTACATTTTAAAATAAATTTGAAAATATCATCTTTTATATTATTATTAGGTTTTATAATAAAATTAGTCGTATTTCCTATATTTAACAATTCATTATTTTTAATTATTCCCATTTTTATTGCATTTTCAATTAAATTATTTTTATAATACAATTCAATTGAACAATCCTCAATAAAATCAATACTAATTATAATATCTGTACTATTATTATAAATAGTTTGACATTTTTCTCCTTCTATTTTATAACTTCCATA
The DNA here is from genome assembly GCA_023807205.1 of Isotricha prostoma. NCBI lineage: Eukaryota > Ciliophora > Litostomatea > Vestibuliferida > Isotrichidae > Isotricha > Isotricha prostoma. Next base: position 19,401 of record JAJMZS010003104.1, read on the forward strand.
TTTTATTTTATTTATTTTAGAAGAATAATTATTTATTGTTATTTGAAATTCTCCTGATTCATTTAATTCTTTATTATTAATTGAACAACTAAGATATTTATCATTTGGATCTTCACATTTTAAATTATTAAAAGAATCTTTATATTTTTTTGAATTATTATAATCTTCAAATTCAAGTATAATTGTACAATTCTTTTTATTGTCATAATCTAATAAACAAAATTTAGTATTTAAAGAATATAAATATTCATTAAAAATTTCATTATCAATTTTATTATATAAATCTTCATTTGATGTATCAGTTTCCCATTCTTCTTGTTCAATTTTTATATAAATTATATTAACTTCATATTCTTCTGTATTTAATATAATTTCATATTCATTAATTGTAAAATTATCATGAGTATAATATTCAATTTTATTATCCAATAATACTTTAATTTTTTCTATTTTATCCATATAAAAACTTTTATTAGGATCTTTAATAACATATATAGAATTTTTATTTTCAAATTCAAATTTAATATTTTTAATATTATTTGATAAAAAAATTGATTTATCTATAGGAAATTTATTAATTGTTAAATAATGAATACCAAAAGTTGAATAAATACTATTTTCCATAGTACAATTTAAAGTATTTAAATTATTATTATATATTCCATTTCTACAATTTACTTCTTTTTCTTCAATTGTTATTCCTTTATTTCTATATTCTAACATTATATTTGTAAATGAAGATTTTGAAATATCACAATATAAATCTGAAAAAACAATAGTATAATTGGGATAAAATTGATATTGAGGTAAATTTATATCTGTTAATTTAAAATCTTTTTTATATAAGAAATTATTAATATCATTTTTTTCAGTTATAATAAGAGAATAATTACCTACAGTTTTTGATAATAAAAATGATCTTTTATTATTTTTATACGGCAACATACCATAAAGTTCATTATTTAATAATATATTAATTAGTGAAATAGATTTATTTTCAATTCCAATATTTGTTAAATTAAATTGTAAATTATAGTAATTACAATCAGTTAATTCTTTTTCAAATTGAAATAAAGATGTATAATTATTATATACCTTTACAATTTGTTTAATTTGGAACATTTCTTTTGTTTTTTTACTATAAACATCAAATTTATATTCTCCTTCTTCATTTAAAAATATACTAAAATTTGTTAAATCATCATTATTAATTTTATTTAATATTATATTTGTATCATGAATATATATATCAATATCAAAGAATTCTATTTCTTTTTTATTTGCATAAATTATCAATTGATTATTTTTTAATTCCCCATTTTCATTATTATAAAGAATAAATAATAAATGATTAAATATAAATTGTATATTTTCCAGATATTTATAGATTCCAATATTTTCAATACTTAATATATTATTATCTTCATATTGAAAATATATTTCATAATTATGATATTTATAGTTATCTTCTAGTTCAAATGACAATATTGTTTCATTTATATCATGGTAATACATATAACTTTTAATTTTATCCTCTTCTGATAGTATATCTTTTTCAGGATTTTTTAAAAATATTTTACATATTCTTCCTTGTATATTAGGAAAAATTCTAATTGTAATATTTTTGTTTGTATCATTTAATGATGAATGATTTATTTTGATTTCTGGTTTTTCCTTAATAATTATTTTTGGACTTGAATCAATATTAATAACTTTCAAATCTTTATCAAAAAAAGTAATATTAAATTCATATGTTTCATAAACAGGTGGAATATTTAAAAACTCACATTTTAATATCATTCCATATAAATTACATTTTTCAGACATTGTTGAAATAAAACTAATTCTTTCAATATGATAACAATCTTTAAGAGTAAATTCTAAACTTTGTTTTCCAGAAAGAAAATGTATAATATAATAATCATATTTTTTTTCAATAATATCAGAACTATAATTTATTGTAAAAATATCATCATCATTATTAAAAGTCATTTTTTCAAAATAATAATCATCAGAAGTTGCATATATTTTATAATTCCCTGGTAGTAAATCAATTAAATTATATGAATAAGTATATGAAATAATATTATTATTATAAATATTTGGTGTTGAACTTTTATTAAATTCAATATTATTAAATAAAAAAAGATCTATTGAACTAATATCATTTTCAAATTGTTTTGGATAAAAAATTTCAATTTCAAGAATTTTCGAATTTATTCCATTTATATTTTTACATAAAGTAGATTTTTTATAAAAAAGATTATATGCTTTTTTGATTAAATATGGAATATCTTTATTTAATTCATTATAAAAATTAATAATTAATTCATCAGGATATTGAAAATAATACATATTATTTACAACAAAAAGTACATTTTCAATATATTTAAATTCAAATGAAGAAGTATAAAGTTGACATGTATCACAAATTGCAACTTCAAATCCTATCATCCCATAAAAATTAGTTTGTGAATATGGCATTATATTAAAAGGTTGAAGAATAATAACATCATGTACATGAATAAAAGATATTGTTTCATTATTATAATTATGATTTGCTCTATCAAATATATAAATAGTCAAAATAGTAGATGTTTCAATATATGACTTAGGAATTTCTATTGTTAAATTTTTTGGATTTAATTCTGAAATTGTGTAATTTGAAATTATAATAGATTCATGTTTAATTTTAGTTAATTGTATAAATAATATTTGTACTTGAGAAATTGGTTCTTTTAATTTTAAATATACAAATGGATAATTAGAATTAGTTAAAATATATGCATTATTTTTTGATAAACTAATAGGATTTTGATAAAAAAGAATACATCTATCACATTTAGTGATGTCTCCAGATACATGATTTATTTCTAATCCAAAATCTTCAACTTTACCGTTTAATAAACTTTCATTAAATGAGAAATATAATTTATTTGTTGCAATTATATCATTTTCTGTCATATTAAATGATAAATATATTTTATTATCTGAAATCAAATGAATTGTTTTTGGATAATTATCATTAAAATTAAAATAAAATTCTAAAACCGTTGAAAATATTTCATTTTTTTCTTTACTGTATTGATGAGAACTATTTGTTATATTTTTTATTTCATTACTATATAATTTCCTCATTTTTTGATTATTGAAATCAAAGCATATATTATTTTTACATATTTTCAAATTATTTTTTGATTCTTTAAATGAGTAAATATATTTTCCATTTAATTTTTCTTCAAAATTTATTTTTACTTTATTTTTTAATGTTTTAATATAAAAATTTCGTAAATCAATTGGACTTTCTAAAATCTTTCCTTTGAATTGAATATTTTTTAAATTTGATAATTCTGTAAAATTAAAAAAAGGCTTTTCATTTTCCAAATAGATTATCTTTTCTTTCTGATTTGTAATTGAATTTATTTCACAATTTTCAAAATATAAAAAATTTAATTCAAACATAATACTATTATTTAAACTAAACAAAAATGGGAAATAATTTTCCTTTTTACCTGAAGTTGTTTTACATTGCATAAAAATTTCTAAATTCGAATCAAAATTCATTCCTTCAATAAAAAATGTTTGATTTAAATCATAATCATCATCAATTAAATAAAAAAAAATCTTTTCTTTATCTAAATTTTCCAAACTATAACATGGGATTAAATTAATAAAAAATAAAAACAAAAAAACAATTAATTGTATAGTTTGTGTTTTTTCCATCTTATTTTTTTAAAATAATTTTTATAAATAAAAAAAAAGGGGCTATAAACTAAAATAATATAATTTTTTTAAATTAATAATTGAATGTAAATTATTGTAATAATAAAAAACATTATAATATTCTTTTAAGTAATTTATTTTCTTTAATTTTTTTATATAATATAATAAATATTATTATTTGAAATTTTTTTAATTTTTAAATTATTATGAATTTAATAAATAGTTCATATAAAATTTAAATAATTTTAAATATAAATTGTTTTATTCTAAATTTTATTACTTTAAATTAAATTTTGATTAAAAATTATAAGATATTTTATATTTTTAATTATTTCTTTTTTTCAATTAATAAATCATAAATAATAAAATGTCTTTCATAAAATATTTTATAATTTTTGTTTTATTGAATGCTATTATAAATTCATATCATTTTCAAAATTTTAATATGAAAAAAGGTTTATTTGAAGGATTATCTTTAAAAGATAATCAATTAATGAATGAAAATAATTCATATATTTTCAAAACAATAAAAAATAAAGAGCCTCCTTGTGGAGAAGGAGAAATAATTAATAATAATAATGAATGTATATTACCTGAAGAATCAACTAATTTAGATAATAATAAATGTATAACAACTTATTGTTCTAATGAGCAAGGTCACACATTAAATTGTATTGAAAATGGATTAATTCCAAAATGCATTTGTTCAGAAAATTATTTTGGACTATATTGTGAATACCATAATGATTCATCAACAAAAATAAATCAAGTTTTTAAAGACCTTATAAAAAAAGAACCTCAAAATTTCAAACAAATAAAACAAGTTTATTACTATATGAGTAATTTTGAAAATGAAATTAAGGATGTTATAAAAACTGAAAATTTATATGAAAAATATTCAGAAAATATAATAAAAAAAATTAAAGAGGAAGAAGATTCTTCTATATTCATAAATTTTGCATATATTGATATTGGTTATTATTGTACTTTAAAAAGAGATCAAAATAAGAGATATACTATAAATCCAGAAGATTATCTATATAAATATAAAAAGAATTTAGCTAATTTATTGTCGAATAATAAATTTAAATATTCTCAATTTTATTATATAATAAATGACGCTTATCCAATGATATCTTTATATTTTTTTACAAATAATATTCTTTCATTAGAAAGAATGAAAATAACTGCAAAAAATAATAATTTAACATTTATAGATCCTTCAAATTGTGGTTCATCCCTTTTAACTCCAACACCAAGTCTTCCAAATTCATTATATGTTATTACAATTACCAGTAATAATTTTGTAAAATTATTATACAATACTTCAACTATTTCAGAAGTAATACTTTTTGAAGCCTATTTATTTGATTCAGAGGGAAAAATAATAACACAAAAAAATATAATTAATCAATGTTCCTCATTAACATTTTATATGAATCCATTACCTTTGATTAATTTTACTTTATTTTCAAATTATTCAAATTGTACAAAAAATGGAATTGATATTTATAATATAAATGATCCTGCATTTATTGATTCATGTTTTATTTGTGAAGGATATGATTATGATTTACCTATTGAATATAATAGAAATTATATTTTTCAAAAATATAATATTTCAAGTTTAGTTAAAAATTGTTCATTTGAAGGAATTGATCAAAGTTCAAAAAAAGTAAAAATGTTATGTGATGATTTAAATTCAATAAACACAATGGCATATAATATAACAAAAATTTCAAATCCTTTTAAAAAATTTGATAATTATTCAACTGCATTCAATTGTTATAAAAAAGTTACAAAAATATATAAAAATTTTGCATTTTGGTTTTATACTTCTTTAAATTTTGTTTTATTTTGTTTAACTATTTTTTTTATTTACACAAATAATTATGAGAGCGCAATTAGAAATGATAATTTAAATAAAGTTAAATTAGTTTCATCACAAGTTATAGAAAAAAATGATTCAAAGAGTAATAATGATGATGATGAAGAAAATAATTATGAAAGTAAAAGTTTTGGTAATTGTTTTTCTAATAATATTTTTCAACTTCATCCTTTAATATCAATTTTTATTCCTTCAATTATTAGAAATCAATTAATATCATTATGGATTTTTTTCTTTAGTTTAATTAATATATTTGGTTTTAATGCATATTATTTTGATTTAAATATGTTTGAAAAGAGAATTAATGATTCATTTAGAAATAATTTTTTTTATCCTATGAAAAGAGAATTTCTTAGAATTATTTATTCAATTATAACAATGATGATATTTAATTTTTTAATTAGATTAATCGTTATTGTTTCATTAAGTAAATTTAATCAATTAGGTAATACAATAAAAGAAGGAAATGATGACGCAATTTCTGAATGTAAGAATTTTGAATGTAAAATGTTATTAAAAAGAATAATTGCTATTATTATTATTTTAATTATTGATGTCTTTTTTTATTATTATACTATTGTTTTTTGTGCAATTTATAAAAATACACAAGCAGGTTGGTTTTATTCTGGAATTTGGGGATTTATTTGGAATAATGTTTTTTCGTTAATATATATTATTGTTATATCTATTTTTGAATCTTTTGGATATGAAATGACAAGTTATTATATGAAAAGATTATTTTGTTTTTAAAAATTAGTTATTAATTTATTTATTTTTTTTTTATTTTTATTATTTTTTTTATATTTGAAAAAAATAATTTTTTTATTATTATCGTTATTTTTAATGAAATTTTTTAAATTTTGAGCATTAAATATTCAATATATAAGATAAAAAAAGTTTATTAGAAAATAAAAATAAGATAATGGAATTCAAATTGAAAGCTAGTTCAGTAATAGAAATTAAAAATGATATTATTCAATCACTTAATTCTTTGAATGAAAATGAATTAATAAGTTTAAACAATTTTTTACAAAATAGAAATGTAATTCATATTAAAGAAGATGATTCCAATGGAAATTCTGTTAAATTGAAAAGAAAAAGTAATCAAATAGAAAAGATAAAGACTTTAAATAATAGAAAAAGAAAGTATCATAAAAAGGTAAATGTAACAAAAAATATCGTTAAAAAAAAAAATGAAAAAAATAAAAAAAATAAAAGGAGGTTAGTTAAAGATGTAAAAACTATTTCTATTAAAAAAAAAGCAAAAATAACTAAAAAGGTAATACCAATAAAAAGGAGTCAAAAAATTCAATTAGGTATGAAAAAAAATAATATTAAGGACTTAAAGAAAGATATTCCAATAATTTTATTAAATTAAAATATTATTATTCTTATTAAAAAGTTTTTATAATATTTTTTCCTTATTTATTTTTATTGTTTTTTAATAATTTGAATCAATAAAAAATCATATTATTATTTAATTAATCATATAAATTTTTATAATATAAAATTGATATTTTAATAATAATTAAAATTTAAAAAAATAAAATCTCAAATTAAATACAAAATAAATTTTGATAACTATAAAAATATGATAAAAATTAATATAATTATCTATTCATTATTTTATGTTTATAATTATTCTATTATATTAACTAAATATAATAATATAAATGAATTCTAATTAAAAAAATACATTCATACAACCTATAGATATAATATATAATGAATATAAATAATTAAATATTTAAATAACATTCTTAACATAAATTCGGGAGAATATATCAATCTAAAAAATAAATAAATAAACCAACTTTAGTATTAGTTTCCAATAATCTTTTTGGAATAAGACAATATAATAAAATCATTAAAGCCAATTCCATTAATAAATTAATAGATAAACAAATAATAAAAATTTTTTTATGAGCATTTAACACTTGACTTGTTAATTTAGGTAAAGCACTTTCATTTAAATAACTTCTAATAATTCTCATAATAACAAGATGAAGAGAATAAATTTCATACAATTCATTTTGATCTAAATACTTTAATTTATCATTATATTCAACTTTTAAAATTCCTTTTAACAATTTTTCTTCTAAAAAAATAATATTATTCATAACTAAATCTTGTCTTTGATATTCCATAACACCCAAAGCATTACAAACATCAGTTAAATAACTATAATATTTATTTTCTTCACCTTCAGGAATAATGGCAATAAAATCACTATCATGAAATGTTTGTAAATCTTCACAAGAAACATGATCAAATTCAGAAATTTCATTATAAGTTCCTTTATCTCTTTGTTCAATATTTTTTATCATTTTCATTACAAATAAATGTTCTTGTATTGCATATGAAATTAAAGGAAATGATTCATTATTTTTTATAAAATAACCAAAATCATATTGTGATGTATTTGTAATTATCATTATTTGTAAACTATTTAAAACTAAACTTAAATCATTATCTACTTCTGCATTGTAATTTGTAAATTCTACTACTGTTCTTAATTTTTTTAATTTACTATTCATTGATATAAATAAACCAATTGATACTGAATAATATATAAAGTATAATACTATTATTATTGTTATATTTGTTGTTGCTAATGGTTTAAATGATTTTAAATTATCTTTTCTCATTTTTTTTTGTACTTTTTCTGGAATTATTATTTCTTCTTTTTTTTCTATTGCTATTGTTTTTAAAAATTCTTCTTTTTCAATATTTATTTTATTTACTATTTCCATTGGCATTTTTTCATATAAAGCTAATAAAGTTTTTAAATGAATAAATTTAGATTTGAAATATTTCATAAAAGTTGCTGAGGCGAATTTTGCTTTAACAGTTTCTAATTTTCTATTTAAAACAGTAATAAATTCATAAATAAAAAAAACAGTAACACAAATTAAAATAAAATTCAAAATAAAAATTGCAACAGTAAATCCAATTAAAATATCATTAATTCCTTTTAAATAATTACTAAACCAATTTTTAATTAAATTTTGAACATTTAATAATGCTCTTTCGACAAAAGGATAATTCATTAAAGCAGAATAAATATTTCTTTGTTCTTGTGTACAAGAAATTAAATCTAAATTATAAACTTTAAAATCAATTCCAACAGTAAAGAATTTAATTGGAGTAGTTCTTAAAGAATCACTATTAATAACTTGTATTAAATAATTTAAAAAAATGTTAATTCCTTCTAAAAAAGTTTCTTCTTTAATATAATCATCATTATTTTCAATTTCTGAAATAGTTGAAGGAATTAAAATTTTTTCTCTTTCAATTTCATTAACATAGTTTGTAGAAAGTTCAAAAACATTTTGTTTAAAATTTAAATAATGTGAATTAATAGTTGCAAAATTTTCTTTAAATTGATTATAAATTATAGTTGAAACATCCATTCCTTTTCCATCAATATTTAATTTTTCTTGTAAAGCATATGCAAAAGTTTGATAATAACAATTACATCCTTTTGAATTTTTTGGGAATTGAATACAAATATTTGAAACTAATCTCATTTCTTCTGTTTGAACTCCTCTCATAAAATATTTAAATTTTTGAAATAAATTAAATAATTTTGTAAATTTACTATCATTTATTAAAAGAAGAATTAAATATATTAAACCTAAAATTAATAAAAAACCATTTATTCCTGTTATTAAATTAGAAAATATTTTTAATTTTTCAAAATCTAATTTTTCTTCTTCTTTTAATTTATCTCTTCCAGATATTTTAAATCTATTTCCTTTATTATTTCCAATTGGACTTCCTGAAAGTGAACTCCCATCACCAATTGTATTTTGTACATATCTACTTATTGAATTATTATTTAAGTTATTTGTTTCCATTTCAAATTTTTGTTTTTCTTCTTCTTGTTTTTTTTCATTTGTATTACTTCCATTTTTTTCTGTTACTACATAATAAACTACATATATTTCACCATCTGTGTCAATTTCATATTTTTTATTTAAAATAAATGTTATTCTTTTTATTAAATTTTTTTGAGTTTTGAAACTTTCTATTATTTTTTCTGGATTTTTTATATCGGAATTATCTCTTAAATAATCTGTTAATATTTGTAAATAATGATGATAATTTAAATGAACTAAAATTTCATCTTCTTTTTCTTTTCCTTTATCTTTTAATTTTTTAAATTCTTTTTTATTTGCTTTTATTTTTTTTTTTTTATCTGTTTCTTTTGAATTTTTAATATCATTTTCCAATTCTTCAACTTGTTTTTGTAAATGATTTTTTTTTTCTACATTGTCTGATTGTGTTTTATAAAACATTTTTCCAAAAGTAAAAAATTTTTGACCAATAATTAAATTAGCAACAATTTCAGGTGAAATTTTCAATAATTGTCCCATTTTTTCAGAAAATGAAACTAAAATTTCTTTATCATTAAATTTTTTATATATTAAAACATCCTTATTTCCTAAAAGATAATGTCCAGATACTAATACTTCTCCTGAATCAATTGAAGGAAATGATACATATTTCATATAAAAACTTTCAATAAAACCTCTTTCAATTAATAATGAACTTTTAAAATTAATAACTACATATTCAAAAACATTTAAATCGTCTTTAAAATCATTTGTATTTATACTTATTATAAATTTTTCTTTACCAAATTGTCTTAAATTAGATGGGAATAAATTATCTAAACAATAATTTAAATATTTCCTAAAATCATAACTTGATTTTACAATTGTACAATCTTTTGCCAACTAAGCCATAATGTATTAATAAGAAATTATCGTTTCCAAAATGAAATTCTAAATATTCATCAAAATTTGAAAGTTCAAGAAATTCATAATTACTATTTAATGATTTAACTGCAATAATTTCAAAAATATATCTCAATATTAAAATTTCATAAGTATAAGAAGAACTATTTTTAATTAATGATAATATTTTAGGATGTTTAGCAAAATTATATAATTTATCAGAAATTTTAATAATATTTTCAGGATTTTTATTTTGATATCTCATAAAATTATCTATATCATTAAAAAATTCATTATATAAAATAAACACATCTTCACTATCTTTAAATTGTGAATAAGTCTTATTAAAATCAACATTTTCTTCCATTTTCTTTTCAAACATAATAAAAATATTATAATATATTGTTGTATTAGTTGCTTGATATTTCATTAAATATTGATAACTTGCTAAATAATATTTTAATCTTTGTGTTTCATTTTAAATTGCATATCATATAATTTAATTAAATCTAAATATATTAATTCTTCAGCAGTTGGTTTTAAATTTCCATTTTCTAATTCTTTATTAATTACTTGAACAGTAAAACTAAAAAAGTCTTGAATAGTTACTTCATTTGGCGTTGTTTCTTCAAAAGTATCTGCAATATTATCACAAATTGTACAATTTTGTATTTTACATGTTACTTTATGATTAATTATCCATTTTGCAATTATTTGATTATAATCTAAATCATTTGATATCAAAAAAATTAACATTGATATATAATTTTTACTATTATAAAATACTTCTAATACTGTTGTTTCATCATGACTTAAGAAAAAAAATGCAATAAAAACTGCAGATATTATATTACAAAAATAAAATAAAAATGTTTTTTTATAATCAATTAAAATCATTAATAAACAAGAAACACAAGAAATAGTAACTAAACAATTTCTAATAGTAGAAGTTTTTTTTAAAGGAAAATATAATAATTCATGAGTGGTAATATAAAAAACAGACATAATATGAAAAAAATAAACAAAAATAATACAAGTAGGAATAATATTTAAAAACATTATTTTATAAGTAATAATATTTCCACCTTTATTAAGAACATTTTTTTCAATCGAAATACAAATTTTAAGAATAATACAAATAATATCATATGTTGCTGAAAACTTCATATCAAAAGGAAAATCTCCTAAAGTTCCAGGATAAGCTTTTAAATTAGCAACAACTGCATGTGAACTTAAATGTTTAACATCATCTTTAATTAAATAAAATAATATTATTAATAAAAAAAATTCAATAATACCATAAACAACTCCATTTTTTTCATATGATTTATATATACATTCAACAATTGCAGTTATGTAACTATCAAAAATGTAAATTATTAATGCACGAAAGAGAATAAATTCATAAAAATTTATATAAAATTTTTTATATATTTCCAATTTTATATCTGTTGAATTTACAGTGTCTTTTGTTAATGTTAAGAATAAGAGATAATAAATAATAATTATAACTATTATTATTACAATTAATGATATCATGTATGTTGAATCTGTTGTTGGAATATATTCTTTATATAAATTATATGGACTTAAATAAAACATATATATATCTTTTTCATTATATTTTTTATTTAATGTACTTAATTTTTGAGGGACTGTGGATATAAAAGAAAAAATTGCTAAGAAATCAATTAAATAAAAAAGACCAATTATAAAATTGTTTTTTATTATGTAGGTAAAGGTACATTTTGTGTAGAGATATTTTTTAGATTGGGCATTCATTTTTTTAAGTTTAAGATATTTAAAATAATTTTTATATTAATTTATATTAATTCTTCCTGATTTACTAATTTGAATATAAGATATAATAAATTTTAATATATAAAATGAAATTTAATAATGAAGTTTTATTTTTTGATTGAAATTATTTTGTTATAGTTTTAATGAATTTATAAAAAATTCTATAAATATATTAGTTTAATAATTTTATTAAGTAATATAATGTTTATTAAATGTTGATAAAAATTAGAAGAAAAAAAAAGGAGAACAAATTCAAGAGAAAAAGGAATTATTTTATTTTTACAATAAATTTTTCTTAATTTAAATGTAATGTTCAATCAATTTAATTTTTGTTTGAACCTTATTTTATAAATTTCATTCCTTTATTTCACAATAAATATTATTAATATTAAAATATATTTTATATTATTTTTATTAGGATATAATATATAATAATAATTTGATTAATTAATTTCAATAAAAATATATAAATTTTATCAGATCTAAATTTTTTTTAAATATATTTACATGATATAATAAACAGTTATTATCATCAATATTCTTCAAAATGTATATATTATTTATTTAAAAAAATATATACAAATAAATTAATTTTTATTAATATCTAATAATTAAATGGAAGAAATTAGTTTATAAAATAATTAATTATATTATTTACAAAAATGATATTTAAAAATAAAAGGAAATAAAAAATATTATGTAATAAGAAACTGATAAAGATTTTAAAACTGTTAAATTATATGTTCTTTATTTGACAAGGACATTATTTTAATTGAAATTCATTTAAATTTTTAATGAATATCAATTTATACATATATAGTTTATATATTTTTTTAATTAACAATATTTAAAATTAAATATGAAAGTAAAGTGTATTAAGTTAATTCAAATACTATAAAGGGAATTAAATAATGATTTTAAGATAAGGGATAGGGATTATATAGTTTAAATACATATATTAAAATACAAATATTTGATAAGTTAAGGGTATGAAAAAATTTGAAATTTATGTCATGAAAAAAATTCAGAACAATAATATTAATATTTTAGTTTATTTTCAATTGAATATTCAATGATAACAAAATTATATAGATATAATTGTTCTATATACTTTATTAAAGTTATTTATTAAATTATTATCTTTTTTTTATTATTCTCTCAAATCTACACTTTATTTTAAGATTTTATCTAATTAAAAAAAGTTTAGAAATTATTAAAAGAGATGAAAGAATTTTGGGAAATTTTCATAAAAAAAATGTTTTTATAATTGTTTTTCTCATGTTTCTTATCAATTAAATAATAGGAATAATATTTCAATAAAAGTATACAAAAACTGAATCATATAATCAAACTAATAATATATATTTTATTCTAATAAAAAAATATATATACATGACATTTAAAAATAATTACAAATTATAAAATGGATTGTGAAATTGAATCAATAAGAGATGATACCCCATTATTGGAAATAAGATATGATGATGAAAAAAATTATATAAATAATAAGAAAAATAATAAAAGATATTCCCCTTTTTCATTAGATTTAATTCAACAACAAAAATGTTCAAAATGTGGGAAAACGATTTATAATTATAATTCTATTAATGTAAAAAAGTTAGAGCAATTATGTGATTGTTCAAAAAATAAAGAAAATGAACTTCAATCTTCAATTCTTTGCACATGTTTAGAACATAATTTAAAATATAAATATTATTGTAATCATTGCGAGAAGAACTTATGTCAAAAATGTCTTGAACTTCATAAAAATCATGAAACTATTAATTTAAAAAAAATATTAATTAACATGAAAGAATACAAAGAAAAAATTTACAATTTCCAAAAAAATATTCAAGAAATGGAAAGAAATTTTGAGAAAATCATAAATGATTTCAATAAAGAGATAAATAATTTAAAAAACTCATTTTATAATAAAATAAAAGAATGTAAAAGAATATTAGAAATTTCAGCTATTGTTTTCTTCATATATGCCAGAAAATTAAAATCAAATGAACTTAAATATGAAATAATACAAAATGTAAAAAATTTATCAAATTTTAATAACATATCTTATAATCTCAAAAAAGACGAAACAAATTACTTTCTAAAACTTAATGAAATTTCAAAATTTATAAAAGAATTTAATATTCTTCAACAAACAAGTGAAAAAAAATTTCAAAAAACAATTTCACAAAGAGATAGTTTTATTATTAAAGATCATACAGATGTAATTCAATGTTTATTAATATTACATGATGAAAGATTAGTTTCAACAAGTAATGATGGTTTAATTATTATTTATAACAATTATTTTCAAAAACATTTTACAATTAATATTCATGATAGAGAAGTTTATAATATAATAGAAAATAAATCAAATGATATTATTTCTTGTTCTGCAGATAAAAAAATTTGTATTATTCAATTATTCAATAATACTTATTTAGTAAAACAAATTATTAAATCACATTTTGACCAAGTTATCCATATAAGAGAATTTTCAAATTTAAATTTATTTTCTACTTCTTTAGATAAATCAATTAAAATTTGGGAAAAAAAATTATCAGGTTATCAATTAATTACAACTTTAAAAACAAAAGAAAAAATTTATTCAATTTTAGAATTACAAAAATATAAACAATTTGCTTGTTTAGAAGGAGAAAAAAATGTAATATTTTATGACAGTTTTAATTTAAATGAAAAATTTATTCTTAAAGATATAAATAATTCAGGGTGGACAAATGCAATATGTTTAATTGATGATAATTTACTTGGAATTGGTGGGTCAAATAAAATAATTTTATTTAAAATATCTTCATATGAAATTTCAAAAATTATTAATAGAGAAAGTCAAATAATTTGTATTAAAAAATTTGGTAATAATATTTATTGTGGAGATGTTTCAGGAAATTTAAGTCAATGGGAATTAAATAAAGAAAATTTAGTTTTAATCGATGAAAAAAAAAATGCTCATCAAAATAAAATTGCAGCAATAGAACAATTTGAAAATGGAATGATTGTAACTGGATCTAATGATTATAATATTAAAATATGGAAATAATTAATTTAATATTATAATTATTCTCCTTTTAATTATTTTTTATTTTTTATATGATGAATTGATAACTCTTTTTTATTTTGTTATAATTAATATCTTAATTATGATAATTTTAAATGTATTAACAGCATTTTAATTTTAATTTTTTTTTTTATTTTTTTTTAATTAAAAAAATAATTAATAATATTGATTTATATGTTGCAACTTGGTTTAGATAATATTTCAAATATTAATAACTTTTCTTCTAATATAAATCCAAAAGATTTAATTTGTTCTCTTTGTTATTGTATTAATATAAATGTTAAACAATGTAAAAATAGAAAATGTGGAAAATTATTTTGTGGAAAATGTTATGAAGATTTAAATACAAAAAAATCTCCATATGATAAATTATTATGTCCTTTTTGTAGAGTTCCATTTGATTTTGTAAAAGTAGATGAAACTTTAACAAACATAATAAATAATTTAAAATTTTTTTGCACATATTCTCTTCAATGTGATAAAGAATATACATATGATGAAATGATTAATAATCATAATCATTTAAATAATAAATTAAAAGCAAAATGTAGAATTTGTAATCAAGAAAATTCATGGGAAAATGAAATTAAATGTGTTCAATGTAATAATTATCAATGTGAAAATAATATAAAAACTCATTGTACAAGAAAATGTGCAAATTGTTTTTCTTCAATTTGTTTTAATTGTTTAAAAATAAATGAATATTCAAATTTTTTATGTGGATTTTGCACACCAAAAAAATGTATTGTATGTAATGAAAATGAATCAGAATATATTTGTTCATTATGTAATAATTTTATTTGTTCTGATTGTAAAGAAAAATGTGAAACTTGTGGATTATATATTTGCAAAAATAATTTTTGTTATCAAAATATGAAAAAAAATAAATCTTTATGTAAAAATTGTTCTAATATTTTACCACAACAAATATATACTTCATGTCTTCATGAAAAATTATTATCTTGTAATGAATGTTATATTAAATGTAATTTATGCAAAAAAAATCCAAATTATAAAAATAAATGTAATATTTGCAATATTAATATTTGTATTTCAAAATGTTCAACTAAATGCAAAATTTGTAATAATATTATATGTTATAATTGTTCAATAAAATGTTCAATTTGTAAAAAAAGAATTTGTATTTCATGTTCAAAATTTTGTTTTATTAATGGGATAGAAAATTCATTAATTATTTCTTGTTCAAAATGTAATAGTGATACAATTAGAAAATGTAATGATAATTCATGTAATAAAAATTTATGTTTAAATTGTTGGAATGTATGTAATACATGTAATAAAATATATTGTGATAAACATACTAAAACATGTGTTAATTGTGAAGAAACAATTTGTAATGAACATTTTTCAACTTGTGATATTTGTAATAAAGAAAATAAAGTTTGTTTAAAAAAATGTACTTTTAAATGTGATTTTTGTCCCAATCAAACAAATATTTTATGTAAAAAAGAAAATCATAAAACTTCATATGTTACACAATATAATTGTGAACATAATATTTGTTTAAAAGAAGTTCAATTTTGTTTTAAATGTAATTCAATTGTAAGAAGTTGTCCAAAATGTATTGTTAATTATTATTTTTTTCATTGCTATTATTGTAATAAATTATTCTGTAATAATTGTAGTAATCATTGTAATAAATGCGAAGAAGAATATTGTCCTATTGATCATATATGTAATTTTTGTGGGAAAAATATTCCAAATAAATATTGTTTGAATTGTGAAAATGTTTTTAGAAAAAAATGTTTTATTTGTCAAAAAAATTTAGTTAATCAAAATGAAAAATTTTTATTATTTTGTTCTTGTAAATGTTATATTGAAAAGAAGGGAAAATTAAGTTCTAATAAATTTGGTTTGAAAAATGATAGTTTTATAATAATAAAAGAGAATAAAAGAGAACAAATAAATAATTTTGAATATTATTTATGTGATTCACATTTTGAAAATGTTGATAATAAAATTTTAATAAAATATGCAATGGAATATGATAAAAAATTTGAAATAATTACCAATGAAAAAATTAATATAAAAAATAAAACAAAAATTATAACCAAAGCAAAAAATGGAAAATGTGGTAATTGTTTTATATTTTAAAAAAATTAGATTAATAAATTATTCTTATTAAAATAATCTTATTTATTATTAAATAATTATTTAGAATATTAAATATAAATTTTTAAAATTATATTATTTGACTTCATATTTATTTAATCTTTTCAACATATGTAAAAAATTTATAAAATTATTAAAAAGGGTATATATTTTAAATTTTAAAACCCAAATCATTATTAAAATAATTTAATAAAAAATATGATTAATTAAAAAACATATTTATAACAATTATAAAAATATTAACAGAAAAACAAAAATTATATTAATTTATTTTTTCAAATAATCCTTTGTATAAATTTTTATTTGTTCCAATTTTAATTTGTATAGTTCTTGGTGAGTAACCTAATAATTGATATATCTGTGAAATTTGTAATTTTGTTTTTTTAGTGACTTGAATATGTAATAATAAATCATTAATTTGTTCACTTAAATCATTCAATTTATGTTGAGATTCCAAATATAAATTTTTAAAAAAATTAACTTGTACTTGAAATGGATTTTCATTTTCATTAATATTTTTTTTATTTTTAAATTTAATTTTTGATTCATTATTTATGTTATTATAATTTATATTATTATCATTAATAATTAAATCATTTACAGTTGATTTATTTACATTACTGTTACTTTTTTTAAAGTGATTTTCAATTGAAATTAAAGAAAAAAATTCAGGAGAAGATATTTGTATTTTATGATTTATTTTATTTGATTTATCAGTATTTTTATTTAATTCAAATGAATCATTCATGTCACTTATTTTATAATCAATTCCTTTTTCTTCTTGATTTTCTAATTTTTGTAACTTAATATTAAGTTTTTCAATTTCATTTTGATAATCTTTAATTTTGGAGTCCTTTTCATTATTTAATATATTTAATTTATAAAATATTTCATTATTTTTATTTGCTAATTCATTAATTTGATCGTTTTTAATTTTTTTTTCTTTTTTCATTTCATTTATCATATCATCTTTTTCATCAATTATTTTTTCATTTTTTTCTATAATTTCATTTAATTCTTGTGTTTTATCATTTACTATTTGAATAATATCAATTTCTTTTTTATTATCTTTCAATAAATTAATTTCTTTATTTTTGTTTTCAATTTCATTTTTTAAATTCTCATTTTCAATTCTTAATTTTTGAATGTCTTCTTGATTATTATTTAATTGTTCAATCATTAAATTTAAATCTTCTTTTTGTTGATTTATAATTTTTTCAAATTCATTATGTTTATCATTACAATTATTATTGATATTTTTTATTTCTTTTTTATGTTCATTTATATTTTGAAGTAGTTGCTTATTTTCTAAAAATATTTTTTCATATCCTGTTTTTGTTGTTTGATAATCTTTTTTTAATTTTTCAATTTCTTCATTTTTCTCTGATGAAATTCTTTCTTTTTCTTGTGAAATTTTATTATTTTGTCCAATTTCATTTTTTAATTTTTTTTTCAAATTTTCAATTACTTTTATTTTCTCTGTTGATTGGGTATGTGAAAATTTAATATCTGTAATTAAAGCATTAATATCTTTATTATATTTATTTTGTAAATTATTGAAATTATTTTGAGTTTCAAATAATTTTTTTTGAAGAATTTCATAGTTTTTTATTTTATATTCTTCTTCTTTTAATTTTATTATCATTAATTCTTGTTCATTTACTTTTAATTTTAATTCGTTAATTTTATTTAAATATTCTTTTTCTTTATTTTCTTTTTTTACACTTTTTTGAATTGAATAATTTGATAATTTCATATCTTCATTTGGTTTATAAAGTTCTCTAAAAGAATTATTTAATTTATCTTTATTTCTGTTTTTCAATTCATTATTTTCCTCATTTAAATATTTTATTGATTCTTTTAAAATATAAATTTTTTCAATATATAATGAATTTTTCTTTTGAAGACATATTATTTCATTATTTTTTTGACTTATTTCTTCTTTAAAATCATTATTAATATTTTTAACAATTTTTTCTAATTCTTGTTTTAATATAAAAATTTCTTCTTCTAAACATTTATTTTTTCTAAATAAAATATTATTTTCTTTTTTTATTCTTAAATATTCTTCTTGATACTGATTATTACTTATTTTTTCTTTCTTTATTTTATTTAATTTTCCACTATCATTGTAATTATTTATTATATGATTATCATTTTTTCCTTTTTCATTTTTAATTTTTATATGAATTTCTTTAATTAAATTATTATTATTAGATTTATTTTCATTTTGTTTATATAATTCAATAATTTCATTTTTTTTTTTTAAAATCTCTTCTAAACCTTCAGCTTTAATTCTTAAATTTTCTCTTTCTGTAGTAATTGTTTCAACTTCTTTTTTTTTTTCAAGAAGATTATCTTGTAATTTTAAAATTTCTGTGTTTTTTCTTTTTATGGTTTCCATTTCACAATTTTCATAATTAAATTTTGCCATGATATTTTTAATATCTATATTTTTAGTTGAGTTATATAAATTTCTACTTTTATAAATAGGAAGTTTATTTATATATGGGACAGTTCTTGGAAGAATAACACTATTATTTTTATTATATTTTATTGGTGATTTTTTTATATAAATTGTACTTTTTGAATGATTTAATGATTTATTCATATGTATATTTGTATTATTATACTGAACTATATTATTACCAAAATATAAATAATTATTTAAGAATGTAGACATATCAAATTGTAAATTTTTTTTATATTTTTAAATAAAAAAATATTTAATCATAATGAATAATTTTTAGTATTTATATTTTATATTTAAAAATAATAATCAAATTAAAAAAAAAATAATTCTATTTCTTTAAATGTGGTTGTTAAAAATAATTATTATTTTCCTGTTTAAATTATTCTTAGGAAAAATTACTATTCATGTCATTCCATTTACAAGAATAAGTAATTTATCAAAACCTTTTAATTATTCAAATATAATAAATGATTTGAATCAAAATTCAAAAAGAACATTTATAATTTTAAATCCTGAACAATTTGAAAAATGGCTTACAAATAATATTAATTCTTTAAAATTAATTAATGATTTAATTAAAAAAAAACAATTAGAATTTATAATTGATGGTATTAATGAAGAAAGGGAAAAAGATAATTATTTAAATTTAATTAGTGGAATAAGAAGAAAAATAAATTTTATTTTAAGTAAATTAAATTCATTTCCAATAGTGCCTTTCTTTTTCTCTCAAGAATCAACAAGTTTAGAAAATTTAGATTTATATAGAAAAATGGGATTTAAATATTTGATTATAAATAAATTAAATAGTCAATTTAAAAATGAATTAATTTCACAAAAAAATTTAGAATTTAAATGGAAAGTTTCAAAAGAAGATAAAAAAGGTTTTTTTACTCATATTATAAATGAAGTTTCTACTCCTGAAATTCTAAAAGATTTTTCATCTGATAAAGAAATAGATTTATCTAAAAATTCAATTTTAGAAAATTATACAAAAACTTTAATTGAATATTCTAATCAATCATTAAAAGGATTTAAACATAATAATCTTTTATTTTTATTTGGTGGAAATTATAATTTTAATGAAGAAAAATATAATTTTAAAAATATTGAAAAATTAATGAATTATATTAATCAAAATGAAAAATATAAAGATATTATTGAAATTAATTATTCTACTTTTGAAAATTATTTTCATTTTACTGAAAATGATTTACAAAATCAGAGTTTATTAATTTATGATAAGGAACTCCCATTAAGTGATAGTTATAAAAAAAAATGGATTAATTTTTATGTTAATAATCCTTATTTAAGGGGAAGAGAATATGAAATAAATAATTTTATGAATTCTTTATTTATTTTTAATAATGATTTATTAATTGGAAAAAAAACAAATACTCTTTTTGATTCACTACAAAAGACTTATTTAGAAAAAATAAATACGATATTATCAATAAAATCTGAAGAACAATTATTTAATGATTATGAGGTGAGTTTAAAACAAAATTTAAAAAAATCAATCCAAAATTATTATAATGAGTCTAATGATGAATTAATAGTTTGTTTATCAAATAATAAAGTAAATTTAGGATGTAAAATAGAATTTAATGAAAATAAAGAATCATATAGATTAGGAATTATTAATCCTGGATTGGAAGGAAAAATTTTAATATCTTTAGAAACTGATATAATAAAAGAAAATGTTAATTTTAGAATATTAGATGGAAAAAATAAAGAAATAAAATATAATTTTGTATGTATTCCTAATTATAAATGTTATATTAATTTTTTTTATATTTTTTATAAATCACTTTCTATTATTCAAATTAGTATTGTTGATATTAAAGTTGATAATGTCAAATATAGACAAAAATTTGATAATTCAAAAATTGAGTTAAAAGGTTTTGATAAAATATTTCAAAAATTTGAATTTAATTCTGAAGATTCATCTTTTTATGTAGTATTCAAACATAAAAAAACAAATAGTTATAATTTTTCTATAAATGAAGTATTATTAAATTCAGGTTCAAATGATTTATTTTCAAATAATAATATAAATAAATATAAAATTAATTATCAAGAATCATTTATTATTGATTCAGAAATTTCAAAAAGTTTATTATTATTTACTGAAAATGATTATTTATTATTTAATATATATAAAGAGCCATTTTTCATTCAAATTATTTCAATTATCTTTGAAAATATTGATGATAATAAAATGATAGGATTATCAATAGATTCAAATATAAATAATCAAGGAAAAATTTATCATGATTATCAAGGAATAAATATGAAAGAATTCAATATAAATTATAATAATAATATAAATAATAATATATTTGTTGTTCATAAAGCAATTAGTTTATTTTCAAAAAAAAATAATCAAAAAATTACATTATTCATAGATAGACCAAATATTGGAGTTTCTCATAAAGAAGGTGCATTAATATATATTTTAAATCATAAAAATGAAATAATAAAAAATAAAAAACTTGAATTTAGATTTATTTTAACAATTGATGAAATTTTCCATGAAGATGCTAAAGAAATTTCAAAAAATTATTTTCAAAATAACTTATTAATTTTTTATAATCAAAATAATAATTCTGCAATTCCTCAATCATTAAGAAACAGAAATTTAAGAATATTTGAAGAACATTTTAGAAAACTTCAAAGTGATACAAATCTTAATTTACAATATTATTTTGATTTAGTTAATATTGAAAATGTTTATCTTAAATATGCTTATAGTATTCAAAATTATTTTCATTCTTCAAATATTAATATGAGAGTTTTTTATTTTAGTGAAAATAAAATTTTATTAGAATTTTATAATGATTTTGATAAATATTTTATTCAAGATTTTGATGAAAAGATTTATAATACAAAATATATTATATCAACTATTATACAGGGAAATATTTTTGAATGTTGTATTAGAGGGGTTAATTGTAAACCTGTAAATAATAATATTTTATTAAGAAGACTACATTCTTCTGGTCAATTTGCAAAATATGAAATTGAAGCAAATCAATTTAAGGTTTTTATTATGAATTTTTAAAAAAAAGTAAATGTGAAAATATTTATTTAAAAATTTAATTTATACTTTTTTTATATATTTCTGACTAATTAAACAGTATGAACAAAAGAAATTAAATTGAAGAAAAAATATATAAAAATAATCTAATCTCTTATTTAAAAATAATATAATAAATAAATTTTTAATATAATAATATATATATAAAAGGAAAAAATTAAAAAAATTTTAAACCTCTGCAATAAAATTATCACTTAATAATTTCAATAAATATTAATAAATCTTAAATTTATTCTTATTTAATAATTTAGAACTTTTATTCATTAAAAAAATCATCTTTAGTATCTTTTTTAAAAAAATCATCATCGAAAGGATCATTTTTAAAAATGCTATCTTCTTCTTTTTTATCATCTTTTTTAAAGAAATCATCATCGAAAGGATCTTTTTTAAAAAAGTCATCTTCTTCTTTTTTTTCATCTTTTTTAAAAAAATCATCATTTAAAAAAGTATCATTTCCATTATTATTAAAAAATTCAGCATCAAAAGATTCATTATGTTGTTTATTACCATCAAAAACATATTCACTTTCTTCATTTTCAAAATTTTCATTATTTTCCTTTTGTTGTTGAGGAGATAAGATTTTTTGAGTATTAATTTTAAAATAATAAGACATATTTTCATTTGAATTTGTTTTATTCTTTTTTGATTTCAAATTTTTCTTTTTTTTTGATTTTTTTGGTTGTATTGTATTTAGGAATTCTTGTATTTCATCTGGTATTTCATTTGGAAATATTTTATTGATTTCTTTTACAATAGCTTTGTTCATTTGATTTTTATTTTTTAATTTAAATTGTTTCTTTTTCAATTTGTTATCTTTAGTTTTATATTCTATTTTTAAATCATAATCTTTGGTTTTTGATAAAACAAATCCTATAAAAATGACTAATAATATATATTGAAATTTCATTTTTTAATTAAAAAAGGAAAAAACGAATAAATTATAAATTAATTATTAATTAGATAAATATCTAATTTATATGATAAAAATAAATTTAATTAATATTAATTTTTATATATAATTTTATCAAAAGGAAAAAACCAATAAAAAAAAAATAATGATAGAAAATTTTATTTTTTGAGATTTTGAATACATATTTATTATTTAAAAGTAAAATTTTTTTTATTCTTGACTTTTTTTACTTATATTTTTCTATGAATACTAAATTTATATATTATATTTCAATCAATACTTTTTTATTATTTTTTAATTTTATATATTAATTTATTTTTAGATTTTATAGACGATTTAAGCAATTAAATTTTAATGAAGCTAAAATTTGATTTAATTTATATTGACAATGTATTTATTATTTTAATATTTGCTTTATATTTATTAAAAAAGAGTTTATGGAAAAAAAATACCTCTTTTGATACTAATTTTTGAATAGATAATTGTTTTATATTTAATATATAAGATAATTTAGATTGAAAGAAATTATTGAAAGTAATTTATATTTTTTTAAATTAAAAAATAATAACAATCTATTAGTTATTAAACTAATTTATTAAATTTAATTTTTAGATTTCTATTTCCCTAATAAAAAATATTTTCCATATTTTTATTAATTCCAAATATATTAATTTTTATATAAGAAAAATAAAAAAAATTAATATCTTTATATTA
>JAJMZS010003105.1:0-43889 GCA_023807205.1 Isotricha prostoma
TATACTTTTAATTAAAAGAAAATTAAGAAGGGAAAATAAAGTGAATTTTATATCTAATGTATAAAATGTTTTACAATAAAGATTGATAATTAATATATTAGAAGAAATATTAAACAAAGTAATTATCATTAAATTTTAAATTATAGAAGTTTTGGATTTGATTAAAAGATGCTTAATTAAAGAACCTAAGTTTAGAATTAAAGTTGATGATATTTTGAATCATGAATAAATAAAAAAGTATATTTGTAATGATTAAGTGTAATGAAGCATAAAATATTATTCTTATTCTAATATTTTAAAGTTATTGAAAATTTAGGAAATTGTAGAATTTTAATTATTGAAAAATTATATTATTTTTATTCTTAATAAAATAAAAGTATTTTTTAATAATTAATTCAATTTAATAGAAAAAGGAGGTTAAATAATTTTTCTATAAAACGTTATTAAAACCAAAATTAGGTTTAGTAAAAGTTATTAAAATGAGTTTTAATATAATAGAAGTAAATGAGAATAATATGATTAAAATAGATGTCCAGATATAATTATAAATCAGAAGATTTTTATCTTATTATTGTAAATATTAATTCAATGAAAAATATTGAATAAGGAAGAGAAATTAAAATGAATGAAAGAGAAAAAGAAAATTATTTAAATTTTAGAAGTTCTCAAGGATTAAAAATTGGAGTTATTTGTAATAATAAAAATATAAATTATTTATTTTATCTAAAATATCAAAAATTAAATTATCATCTAATAGAATTAATATTAAAAATGAAGGTTTAAGTGTTAAATATCTGAATTAGAAAAATATAAAAATAGAAAATTAATATTATTAGATTCTATAGGATTACAAACACCTGCTTTATATGAAGAAAATAAATATCTATTTTCTGAAACTCCAAGTTATTTAGCCAATATATATTGATTTTATTGAAAATGTTTATTCTTAAACAAACAATAAAAAGGATTGAATAATATTGAAAAACTAAAGAAAAATTAATGATTCTTTATTAATTATTTTATTAAAAGAATGTTTTTTGATGTTTTTTTGCATTATAATTAACTGAATAATACTACCAAACAAACAAATTTATGAGAAATATAAATAAAAATTTTTATAAAGATATATAAATGTTTTAATGATTTATTTATTTATTTCTTTTTAACAACATTAATAAAAGGAAATATTTTTCTTTTTTATGTTGTCTTATATTCAAAAATCAAATAAATATGAGAAGTAAATAATAATAAACAACAAATTGAAATTTGTATTGAAGGATTAATAGAAGATTATTAAATATTTTTAGTTATAAAATGGATATTGAATAATGAAGATATAAAAAAAATTTAGGAAAAATTGCTAAAAGAATGAATGATATTGATATTATATGTATATATTTTGTTGTTGTTAGTGATGATTTTTATTGGAGATAATATCAAATTTATTAATATTTTTAATGCACATATTTTTCTTATATAAAAATTTATAATAAAAATGACTTTATGATTGTTTATCAAAGTTTAATCTGATAAATTATCTTTTATAATATCAGAATAGATTTTAATTTATTTTATTTTATTATAATTTTTAAACTTTGTAAAATTTATTTAATAAACAAATTCTGGTAATAAATATTATAATGATGATTATTTTTCCATTTTTAAATATTTGGATGAATAGGTTAATAGTTATGATTTTTTAAAACGATTAATTTTTCAATATTTATAGAATATTTTATTTTAAAATAATAAAAGAAAAATAACTATATATTGAATTTTTTATATATAAGCATAGTCTCCAAAAAATCAATAATTTAAATTTGAAGAATAATCCTCCTATTTATATTACTCCAATAAAATAAATATTAAATTTAAAAAATTATTTAATTGAATTTTCATTATAATTATCTGAGTAAACATATTATCAATAATAAAAAATATTCAGATTAAAATGATTAAATTTATTTATAAATATCATTATTATTAATAATTATTTTTAATTTTAGATATATATATATTATATTATCTAATTTAATAATAATTTCAATTAATTTTTCTCTCAATTTGAATTTAAATTGTAAAGAAATTCTATTTTTGAAAACAAATTAAATTTGATACTTTCTCAAGCATTATGAATGATTATATATTTTTTAATAATATCAAAAAAAAGAAGTTAAATTCATTATTAGTTCAAAATTAATAACTCTTATTTAAAATAATTATTTTCAAAAATAATTTATTAATTAACCATTAATATAAATTTAAAAATATATTTGAAAAATATATAATTCAACATTAAAGAAAAAAATATTCTATTATTTAATTTTAAAACCTTTTTATAGCACTAATTATATTTTATACTTAATAACACTTAATCATTACAATTATACTTTTTTATCCATTCATGATTCAAAATATCATCAACTTTAATTCTAAACTTAGGTTCTTTAATTAAACATCTTTTAATCAAATCAATAACTTCATTACTTCTTTTTCCCCAAATATTTTTAGGAAATCTAACTTCAGAATAAACTGCTAATTTAGCAATTTTTTCTTCATTATCATCTTCATCATCAAAAGGTAAAGTACCACTTAACATTAAATAAATTGTAACACCTAAACTCCAAATATCAATTTCTTTATTATAAGGAGTTCTAATTAAAACTTCAGGAGCAACAAAAGTTAAAGTACCAAAACCTTCAATACTTCTTTCATTCTTTCCTAATATTTTACTTAATCCAAAATCCATTATTTTTACTATTCCTTTATCACTTGATTCAGTTAACATTATATTATCTGGTTTTAAATCTCTATGTATAATACCAAAATGATGTAAATATTTTAATCCAAGTGTTATTTGATATATTATTTCACTTACTCTTTCTTCTTCGAAATTATAATTATTTTTCTTCATATATTCACCTAAATCTCCTCCTGCAATATATTCCATTACTATAAAAATATAATCTGCATTTTCAAAGTGATCAAGTAATCTTACTATATTTGGATGATGACATAATTTCATTATATCTATTTCAGTTCTTACTAATTCCATATCATTTTGTTTTGTTGTGTCTTTTTTTATTATTTTTATTGCTACTCTTTCTTTTGTTTTTTTATAAAGTCCTAATTTAACTACTCCAAAAATCCCTTCTCCTAAATCACCTAACATTTCATAATAATCAAAAAAATTTAAATAACCAAAAGCTTTTTTAAAATTTAATATAAAGTTATCACAAATTTCTTCTGATATACAATAATAATTTCTTACTTTTGTTGGGAAAACTAATTGGAAAGAATAAAATGTTTGTTTATTAAAAACTTTAGTACCATTTTCTTTAACATAACATCCTGATAAATTATGCATACCTACTACTTTTTCTTTATTTTCACTTTTATAATAAAAAATATCTTTTCCAATAAGAACCAAATAATATTTTCTTAATTTAATATTTTCACTTACTTTATATATATAACCTTCATATAATATTTCATTATTTGTAGGTAAAATTATATCATTTTCAATATTATTATTATCACCTTTATTTCCTGCATCAGTAATAATATCAACATTATTATCATTTTTTTTTTTTGGTGTCTCTACTTTATTATTATCTTTTATATTATTCTCATTTTCATTTTCATCTTCATTTTCCATTTGAATTAATTGAGTTTCTAAACTTAAAGGAACGACTTTTTTTCCTTGTCTTCCTTTTAAAAACTTTCCAGGACTTTGATAAATATTTTTACTATCTTTAATAATATCATTAATATTAGAATTTTCATCATAATTTTTATTAGGAATATTTTCATTATGAAATCTAATCATACCAGATATTCCAGAAACTTCTGGAGTTTTACCTTTTGAATTTAAATCAAATAAAAATTTTAAATTTGATGATTGAATTAAAACACTTGCTGGTGAAAGAGAAGATCTTTTATTTGGAGAAGGTAGAAATTTACTTTCTAAATGAGCACTTGTTTTTCTATGAGGGTGATTTTTTGGAATTAAAACATTCATATTTTCTTCAGAAAATGGTTTTTTTTGATATAAAAAGCATAATATTTGTAAATAAACATCACTTTTTCTATTTTCAACAATTGAAGAAAATTCTTCTAATTTTAATCCTTTTTTATCTTCAAAAGTACTTTTTAATATTTCATCAATTTCATCTAATGATTCCATTTGATATTTATATTCAATATTACTTCTATCTGTTTTTAATGGAAGGTAACTTAATAACATTCCTACATCATCAGGTTCTATTATTCCATCATTATTAAAATCTAATAATGAAAATATTATTTCTACTGTTTCTATAAATGTTCCATTATATAATTTATTCATTCCAAAAACAAATTCTTTTGGATTTAAAAAATTATCTTTATCTTCATCAAATGCATTAAAGACTTTTTCTGAAATAAATATTGGTAATTTTATATAATCAAAGAATGTCATTTTTATTATTCCTTTTTTTTTATCTGATTCTGAACGATCTGCTAAATCTTTATATACTTCTTTTAAATATTTAATAAATAAATGATCATCTTTTACTCCTACAAATTCTTTTATTTGACTAAAGTCTATATAATCTTTTGTATCCATTTTTTTAATTTTAATTTTTTATTATTTAAAATGACTTATTTTAAATACTCAAATTCTTAATATATATTTAGAATTTATTTCAAATAAAGAAATTTTAATTTTTTTTCTTTTATTTGTGCTATTAGATTCTTTAAAAAAAATGATTTTTTATATTTTTAAAAAATTAAATTATTTTTATTATACCTAAACAAAATAAAGATTTCTATTGATAAATATTTTATAAATATTATCAATTATTGATTTATTTAAAAATCGAATTTTTAATAGTTCTTATAATATACATTTATTTTTTTAATTGAAATATATTTTTTATATTGTATTTCAAAAATTATATATTTTATTTATTATTTTAAATATTAGTTATTCAAAAATATACATTATATTTATAATAAATAATTTATATAAATTAAATGGATGATATACATAAAAATCAAGCTCAAAGTGAAAATAATATACAACATGCATCGAATAATGATCATTTATTAAATAAAGTATTTTTTCAAAAATATCGCACAATAAAAAAATTGGGAGAAGGTTCCTTTGGCAAAGTATATAAAGCAGAATATAATAAAGTATATTATGCAATGAAATTCGAAAATAAATCTAGAAGTCAGAGTTTATTGGAAAGTGAAGCAACAATAATGAATTATTTAAGAGGACCAAACATTCCAAATATAGAATCATTTGGAACAAGTGGAGATTATAATATTTTAATAATGCAATTAATGGATAAAAGTTTAGAAGATTTAATAAACATTCACAAAAATTTTTCAGTAAAAACAGTTTGTTTATTAGCATTTCAAATGATGAATATTTTACAAAGTATACATGATAAACATATTATTCATAGAGATATTAAACCAGATAATTTTGTTATGGGAAATAGTGAAAATAATGCACATTTATATATTATTGATTTTGGTTTAGCTAAAAAATTTAGATCAAGTAGAACTTTAGTTCAATATCCTTATATTAAAAAAAAAAAATTAACTGGTACTGCGAGATATGCTTCAATTCACGCTTTAGAAGAATATGAACAAAGTAGAAGAGATGATTTAGAAAGTGTTGGTTATGTTTTATTATATTTTTTAAGGGGAAGTTTACCTTGGCAAGGATTAAAAGTTAAAACTAAAGAAGCAAGATATCAAAAAATTTTAGAAAAAAAAAAAGAAACTACAAGTGAAGAATTATGCAAAAATTTTCCTGAAGAATTTCAAGAATATGTTACTTATACTAGGAATTTAGGTTATACTGATGATCCTGATTATGATATGTTAAAAGGACTTTTTAGTAGTTTATTATGTGATAAAATGGGAGAAAATTTTGATTTTATTTATGATTGGACTACTCAAAGTGATTTAAGGAAAAGAAAAACTGAAAGTAATAATAATATGGATGGTTTATCTACAAGTGTTTATCAGATTTCAGAAAAAAAAAGTATTCAAAAAAAAGAAAGTGAAAGTATTCTTTCAGTTAAAAGAAAAAATGAAACTACAAATGGGAATAATTATGTTTTGTTTAAGAGTAATAATAATTCAAATCATTTTATGAGTAATAATAATATTGATCTTGATATTGAAGATAAAAATGGGAATAATGTATTTATTGAAAATAAAGATAATGATAATAAAGTTGAATCAAAATGTTGTTTAATGTAAGTTTTATTTTTTTATAATATTTAGATTTTAGTTATTTTTTTTATTAGATTCAAATATTTATTGATTATAAATTATTATTCTATAAAATACAAAATTCAAATGAAGAAAAATAAGTTTTATAAATTATTTTTCTTGTAGATGAAAATGAATGAAAATGCAAGAATTATGCACTTTTTTATAATGCATAATTAAAATTAATAAAATATACTAAATATAAAGTTTTTTCTTTTAATTTTTTGAATTTTTGAGATTTTTCAAGTTTATTTTAATTTTATTTTTTATCCAATATATTTTATTTTAAAATAAATATTCAATAATAACACTAATTTATAATTCAATTCTTAATTTAGGATTATTTTCCTTAACAAATGATTCAATTTGTGATTTTCCGATTGAAGAAAAATTATTATCATTTAATTTAAATTCTTTTAATTGTAAATTTATTTTAATAATAGAACAAATATAATTAATTGAATTATCATCAAAATAATTTCTACTTAAATTCAAATGAATAATTGTATTTTTACTAACATCTAAAATAGATTTAATATAACCCATTCCTTCATTAGTTAAAGCACATTTTGATAATTTTAAATCTTTATAATTATTTTTTTTTACATTATCACTTTTTTTTTCTAAATTTTTTTTAATTAACAATTCTAATAATTTTTTTACTCCTTCATCACCAATTGAATATCCACTACAATTTATATTATCATTTTTCATTTTATTTTTAATAAAAACAATATTATCTCTTGTTAATTTGTTTGGTTTAATCCTATTTCCTAAAGAAAGTTTTTCTTGATTAAAAGAAAAAGAACCGTTTAATTTATTTGAATTTAATAAATTACCTTCCAAATTAAATGTTGATTTACTATGAGATAATACTTCATTTTTATGTGATAAAGATTCTTTTATTAAATTATTTGGATCATCTTCTTCTTCTTCATTATAATTCATTATATCTTTACTTTTCCTTTGAATATAATGAACTTTTACTCTTTTTGGAATTTTACTTGTTGACATTATTAATTCTAAATTTATATCTTTTATTTTAAAAAAAATTTTAATTGTTTTTTCATTATATTCATTCACTTTACTTAAAATTTCTTCACTTTGAGCAATTATTTTATCTGATTCTTCAATATATTCTTTTGGATTGTAACTTTTTAATAAAATATTATTATTTAATTTATCAAAAAATAAATTTACTAAATTTTGATATTTTGAATATTTTTCTTTAATTTCATTAGTATCTTTTTCAAATTCATTTAATATTGAATTGTTAAAATTCAAATAATTTTTATCTAAATCTTTTAATACTGTTTCAATTTTTGGTGTTAATGTTTTATATTCTGAATAATATTTTTCTATTTCTTCCTTAGCTTTACAATAATCATTATATATATTTTTTTTTGTATTATCAATATATTCTTGTTTATCATCTATAAAATAATTGCCTTGAATAATTTTTAAATATTCAGAAATTAAATCAATTTGAATATTTAATTTTTCTTCTTTTTCTTTTATCTCTGTATCTTCTGGATTAAAAATATTTGGATCTTTTGTATTTAAATCTTCAATTAAATTAAGAAATATTGTATTTATTGATATTTGAGAAATATTAATTGATTTCCCATCTAATGGACATTTATTATCTTCTGTTAAAAATAAACATTCTTGACATATATTATGATCACACATATTTAAAATAATTGGAATTCTCCCTTCAGAATTATAAAATTCATTACAAATAGGACATTTTATTTCTTCTAACATATTAAATATATTTCATATATTGAAATTTCATTCCATATTAAATAATAAATTTAAAAAAATAATTATGAATTTTTTTTTATAAAATTTAATATTATTTGTTTTGAAAAATATAGAAATATAATTAATAATAATGAAGAAGCTTATATGAGATTAAAATTCAAGTCTATATACATTTAAATTACTGGAAAGATATATGAGACTCAGAAATAATAAATAAAATTTTGATTATGAATAATAAGATTAAGAAATGCTTAATAAATTTTTGATTTAAAAAATATGAAACAAAAAACAATTCTAATTAAGATTTATGAAGTAAAAATTGTATAATTTTACATATTTCAAAATAATTTATTTATAAAATTTATAAAATATTTTAATTTGAATATTTTAAAAATAAAAAAAAAGAAAAATCAATAAATAAAAACTTTATTTAAAAATCATTTTTAATTAATGAAAAAGCATATTCCTAACATTATTTTTCAATTCATCACTAATTTCAGTTTGTTCTTTAGTATAATCCATAGTATATTTATCAGGAATAATTCCTTTTACCATACTAGTATAAAAATCACTTTTAACTGAAAATGGATATTTATTTTGTAAACCTTTATAAGAATCTTGATAATTAGTACTCATATTCCCAACATAAATACCTTTAAGTAAATTTCTATTTCCATTAACTAATTCTTCTTTTCTTTTTTTCATTTCTTCAGCATTTGAAATTTGATCATTAAAAACAATACCAGAATTTTTTTCTTTATCAATAATAGCTTGTCTCTCTAATTCTAATCTAGCTTGCATTTCTTCAATAGTTGGATTATGAGTTGGTATTTTTTCTCTTTCAACTTTAGCACTTTCAGTCTTAAATTTATCCCATGGTTTCGAATTTTGATAATCTTCACTATATTGAGTTACAAATTTCCTATTTGCTCTTATTGTTGCTAAAAATGATCTTAAAAAATCTAAAACATATTCTTTATATAATTCTGTTCTTTCCATTGAAAGCCAATTTTGAATATATGGATGATATTCTTTTTTTATAAATTCTGCATAATTTAAATGATTAAATTGTTTATATTGAAATATATTATTATATCTAAATTTTTCATCGACTGCACCACCAAAAAAATCTGTGTAAGATGATTGAGTTTTCTTTTGTTGATATCTTCTAAATGCATCTTCTAATGTTAATTTACTTACATCATATTTTTCTTCTTTTGTTTTTGTTAGTTGTGTTCTAAATATTTTTTCACCTTTATGTTGTATTACTTTTGATAAAATATATAATCCTTTTTTTTCATTTGGTTTTGCGTAATATAACCAATCTTTTACATTTACTTTATATTTTGGATCTATCATTGGAGATAAAATTGCTTCTAATTCTTCTTTTGACATAAATGGAGGAATTGCATCATTTGATCCTTTTGTTTGAAGTAACATTTTTTTTTTATTTGAGAAGTTATTTTTTATTTTTATAATTTATATAATTTATATATTATGATTTTTCATTTTAATATATTTATATTTTTTTTTTTGTATTTAGTTTATTAGGTTTTTGAGAAAATTTAATTTATTTTTGTATTATTCATTATGAAAAATAAACTTTCTAAATAAAATGGGATGTGTGCAATTAAAAAAAAAAGATGATTCTGAAATAATAAAATCTAATATTCCCCCTGAAGTAATTAATAATGGAAAAGAAAATTTTCAAGTAGAAATAATTAAACAAAATAACAAAGAAGATAATCAAAATAAGAATTTTATTCCAAGAGAAAATATTAAAAATCCAAATTTATTTCTAAAAATTAATAATAATGTTAAAAATAATGAGATAAAAGAATCAAAAAAAAAAAAAATATATCCCCATAAATCATATAATAACTTTGAACATATAAATTTATCAAAATTCCAATCAACAGAACCAATGACTAAACTTCAACAAGAAAATGTAACAAATATAGAAAAACCAAGTAAAATAAAACCAATATTTTCTCAGAATGATAGATTATCAATACAACAATCATTACAAAATCATTTTTTATTCAAAAATAAAGATCCTCAAATAATATCAAAGATTATAGATTCATTAGAAATTAGAACATTATTAAAAGGAACAACATTATTTAATAAAGGAGATAAAGGAAATTATTTTTACATAGTAAAAGAAGGAAAATTAGAATTAATAACAGATTATGGTTCAAAAATATTAAATCAAGATGATAATTTTGGTGAATTAGCTTTAATTGAAAATAAAAAAAGAACAGCAACAGTAAAATGTATTGAAAATTGTGTTTTATATTTATTAAATGGGAAAATTTTTAGAGAAATTGTTTCAAAAATAAATGAAGGTGATTTAAAAGAAAGATTAACTTTTTTAAAAGCAAGTGCAATTTTCAATGTTTTAGATAATGTTCATTTAAATGCATTAGCAATTGGAATGTTAAAATGTGAATTTGATAATAAACAAACAATAGTTTATGAAGGTGATGTAGGACAAAGTATTTATATAATTAAAAGTGGTTGTGTTAAATGTTTTAAAGGAGATCAAGAAATTAGAGTTTTAGGACCAAAAGATTTTTTTGGTGAAAGTGCAGTTTTATTTAATACTCATAGAAGTTTATCTGTTTATGTAGTTGAAAAAACAATTTGTTATCAAGTTTCTGAAAGTTTTTTAATTGAATGTTTAGGTAAAGATTTTAAACAAGTTATTTTATCTTCAATTACTAAAGAAGCTTTGAAAAATAGTAAATATATGAAAATATTTGCAAATGCAAATTATTTTAATAAATTATTTGAATGTTGTAAAATTAATTGTTATGGTCATAATGATATTTTTTTAGAACATAATAAAAGTGTTAAAAAGAAATTTTATGTTTTAATAACTGGAAATTTAATGAATGCAAGAACAGGAGAAATAATAGCAAAAAGAGGAGAATTATTTGGTGATGTATTAATTAAATCAAATCATTTTAGTGATATAGATATAATATGTCAAGGTGAATGTAGAACAATTGAATTTGATTGGGATGAAATTGTACCTAAATTAAATTTAAAAATTGAAAAAAAGAAAATATTATCATTATTTAGTAAAATAAGTCATTTAAAGAAAATTTCTCTTTTTCATGAAACATCAGAAAATAGATTAGTTAATATTGGAATAATGATGAAGAAAGAAAAATTTAAAAAAGGAGAAAAAATATTTGAAGAAGGAGAAATGGGAGATAAATTATATTTAATTATTAAAGGGAAAGTTAAAGCTTTTAAAGATAAAAAATTTGTGAGAGAATTATGTGAAGGGAATTGTTTTGGTGAAGTTGCTTTATTAATAAATGAACCAAGATCTGCTACAGTTATTGCTGAAACTGATACTAGTTTATTTTCTTTATCTAAAGATGATTTTAATTCTTTTATTGATAAACATATGTTGAATTATTTAGCTAAGAAAATTTCTTTACAAGATAATTTTAATTTAACTTTAAATGATTTATTTTTTTGTAAAGTTTTAGGAAAAGGAAAATTTGGTAATGTTTCTTTAGTACATAATTCAAAAAATTTTTTTGCTATTAAAGCAGTTAATAAAAAAGCAGCAGATAAACAAAAAATATTAATAAAATATTTTATACAAGAAAGAAATATATTATTAAAATTAGAACATCCATTCATAATGAAATTAGTAAAAACATTTAAAACAGAAAATTACATTTTTTTCCTTTTAGAATATATATCAGGAAGATGTTTAAGTAAATATTTATCACCTCGTCAACAAAAGCAATTAAGAAATTTAGAAGAAACTAAATTTTATATAGCAACACTTTTAATAGTAATAGATTATTTAAATTCAATGAGAATATGTCATAGAGATTTAAAGCCAGATAATATAATGGTAAATGAAAGAGGATATTTAAAATTAATAGATTTTGGAACTAGTATAGAATTAAAAAAAGATTTTACTAATACAATAACTGGAACACCACATTATATTTCACCTGAAGTTTTATTAGGAAAAGGTTATGGTTTATCATGTGATTATTGGTCAATTGGTATTATTGCACATGAAATTTATTATGGATATTATCCTTTTGGAAAAAATGCAAAAGATCCTATTGATGTTTATAGAGAAGTTATTAAGAA
The DNA here is from genome assembly GCA_023807205.1 of Isotricha prostoma. Taxonomy (NCBI): domain Eukaryota; phylum Ciliophora; class Litostomatea; order Vestibuliferida; family Isotrichidae; genus Isotricha; species Isotricha prostoma. The sequence continues at coordinate 12,175 of JAJMZS010003105.1, forward strand.
AGAATTAATTTTAAGAAATGGTGATCCTAAAGTAAATCAATTAATTAATAATTTACTTAAAAAAAAATTTACTCATCGAATTTGTAGTCTTGAAAAAGCGAAATTATTAAGTATTTTTAAAGATTTTAATTGGGATGATTTATTAGAATTAAATTTAAATGCTCCTTATATTCCTAAAATTGTTCAATTGAAAGAATTTAAAGAGTATAATATATTATATTTAAATTATGCTAAAAAGGAATTGGAAAATAAAGATAATGTAAATGGGGATTCATTACTTTCTTCTTATAATAATGATGATGAAAAAGATGTTGATTATGATCCTAATTGGGCTGATATTTTTTAATTTATTTTTTTTTTATTGTCATATATATAAATAGGATTTTTATATAAATTATGTTAGTTAATTGAAAAAAGGAAATAAGTTCAATTTAAATTTGTATCAATGAATATTATACTCTAATTATTATAAATATAATTAATGTTATATCTTTTATTTTTATAGATTGATCTTATGATTGATTGGTATTAATTGAGATAAAATAATGATTAACTAATAAAATTATAAATACTTTAAATTTTTTTTTATTTTTATTTGGTTTTTTATATATATTTCTTGGAGTTTTTAAATGTTTTTATTTTTAAATACAAAAATAGTTATGATTAAAAAAAGAATATAAATATTAATTTCTGAATTAATATAAAAAAAAAATAATGATAAAAGTAAATTTATTTCAAAATTCATTAGTTATTTTTATTTATAAAGTAATCAAATTTCTTTAACTTAAAAAAGATTATTTTATTTTAGATTTTTTTTCAAAAATATCAATATTAAAAAGTAATGTCAAAAGATAAGCATAATAATATAATTTATAGTAATTATAATATAGAATTTTGTTTAAGAAATGATAAAAACAAAAATAAGTTTTCTTATTCTAATTTTCCTAAAAAAATATTTTCTAATAAAAAACTAAAAGATGCCTTATTTTATATTAATAAACAGTTAGAAAAAAAGGATACTTCATTAAGTAATAAATTATTATTATCTCCTAAAAATAGTTTAAGAACATTAGAAATGGTTCAAAATAATTCAGAGGATATTACAAGAAACAAATCAAAAAGCAAACAATTAAAAAGAATTCCTCCTCTTCAAATTAATAATTTAGAAAACAAAAATTCTTATATTGAAAATAAAAATAAATTAAATATGTATAAAATTAGATTAATAAAAAAAGGAGATCAAAATCAAAGTAATATTCATTTAATAAAACAAAAACAATTAAATTTATATTTTAAAAATTTAGGTATTAAAAAAGAAAAATTAAATGAGATTTTTTCAAATAAATCAAATAAAACTCCTAATAAAAAGATTAATATATCAAAATTTTTTTTATCTTTTAAAGAAAAAGCTACTTCACATGACTTTAATAATTCTATTATTATTAAAAATATTAATTCAAATATAAATAATATTCAACTAAAGAATAAATTCCTTAGATTAAAAAATTTTAATATAAAACAAGAGCAAAATTCATCAAAATCTATAAAATCACTGACTTTATCAAATAGAAATAAAATAAACAATTCTATTATATAAAAAAACAAAATTCAAAAATTTTTCCCAAAAAAAAATATATAAAAATTCAAAAAAGCTAAAAAATAATATATATAATTAATTTTTTTATAAAAATTAACTTAAATTTTTTTTTATATAATAAAAATTAAAAAATTGAACATCTTTTTAAAAATAATTTTACTTATTCAACTTAATAGAAGAAATAATCTTATCAAACTTCATAGAATCTTCTTGAGTACCTCTATAAATATCTTTAGAAACTTCAAAAACTTTAACTTTTCCTCCAGAATCTCCAATAGCAATTTTTTTTCCATTATAACTCCAACTAATATTATTAACAACAGCTTTACCAATATTCATTTTATAAACAGGTACTTCTAAATCTTTATTAAAATTATAAAAATCAACATTTCCACCACCATCACCACAAGCAATAACAGAAGCATTAGTAGGGCACCATTTAGAACAATAAATACTATCTTCATTATTATCAATTACAATTAAAGGATTATCAACTTGTCCTTTACTCCAAAGTCGAGTTGTCCAATCAGCTGAAGAAGACAAAAATAATTGTGAGAAATTATAAGTATTAAAAGGATCTCCTGGATGAGGAGTAACAGAATAAATTGGTCCTTCATGTGCTTTAAATGAAGCAACTAAATTTTGATTATTTTCTTCATTTTCATTTCCATGTAATGTAATTTGATAAATTGAATTATCATCACTACCAATTAATAAATTATTATTTTCATATTGTTGCATTCCCATACATAAAACACCAATTTCTTTAATTTGATAATTATTATCATCATGTTTTAATTCAATTTTCTTTATTGGTTTACTTAAATTTGATAATGACCAAAGGCAAATAATACCATTACTAACAGAAATTATTTGATTAGAAATTGTAGTACCAACAACACCTAAACCTACAATTGGACTATTATGACTATCTTCAATTACACCAAGTGGTGTTTTCATTATTGGAACTTCACTACCTCTTGTATCCCAAAGGAGAACTTGACCTGCGAATGTTCCTCCTATTATTAATTTTGGGGTGTATGTATGAAAAATTGAACTTGTTATTTCTGCTTGACATGTTAAGGTAAATTCAGGGTAATCTCTTAATGCAAGAGACCATAAATTTATTAAACCATTTTTTTCTGATAAAATTTCTTTTGGTTTTGTATATGATGTTAATAATAATTCTGTGTATTTTAATGACCATTGTAAACTATTTATTGTTCTATTTACACAATTTGAATCAAAAAATGTTAATAATTCTTTTGTTTTTTCTGAAGGATTATTTTCAAAGAGAGAATCTCCTTTTTCTAATATTTCATATAAATCATTTTCGTTTAATGCCTTTTCTGTTATTTTCTTTTGTCTTTGAAGGAAATTTGTTAATTCTTCACTTCGTTTTTCTAAAATTTCTTTTTTTTGATTTTTTGGTATTAAACCATATTTTTTTTCTCTAAAATCAAATTTATCATCATTATCCATAATTAAAGAAGCTTTATGTAAAAATAATGGAATATGTTGTTTTTTTTGTATTTTTTCTGGGTTGTCTTCTTCATTTTCATTTTCTTCATTATCTCTTAAATTATAATATTGAGTTGATACACTATAAGTATCAGGTTTTGTATTATTAAAAAATTGATGTTCTGAACATATTCTTAAACTTTCTAGCATTTTTTTTCTACCAAAACTTTCTATTATTTTCTTTGATTCTATATTATTTTGTTCTAAAGAAATTGACTTTTCCTTTGTTAATTCAAGAGCTTCTTTTGCTATTTGTTCTATTGTTTTTTTTTGAGAATTTGGCTCTTCTTTTTTTTTTTTTGATTCATCTAATTCTCTTTGTAATTGTTCTTTTTTTCTACGAATTGCTTCTAATCTTTTTTTCTTTTCTGGGTCGGACATTAATTAAAAATATAATAAGCTATTTATTTAATTTAATTTTTTTTTAGATTTTTTTAAAAGTAAAAAAATCATTTATAAATTTATATTAAAAATTATAATAATTAATCAAATATATCTTCTTCAAGTTTTAATACATCTTTATAAAAAAATTCATCTTCAAAAAGATATTGAATTGGAATAATTCCTATAAAACCTAAAAAAGAAGAAAACATTGTTTTAGCAGAATAAATTATTAAGAGTAAAAAAATAAATAAAACAAGAAGAATAATAATAAATAAAACTAAAAGATAATTTAAAATTTTATGTAATAAATTTAATTTTTCTTTCCTCATTGAATTAAAAAATTCATCATTTTTTCTAAAACTTTCCAAAAAATAATAATTTATAAAAGTTTTTAATTGAGAAAAAGTACTTTTATTAATAAAATCATAAAAACTAAGTATTCCTTTATTTACATCTCCCATTTCATCTAAAATTGTATTAATTTCAACTGATATTTGAGTAATACATTGTATTAATCCTTGTTTAAGAATTGAAGACCAGAAATTTGAACAAATTTTATATTGTGTTGCATTATTTTCAAATATAATATCACAAATATCTCCATTAAATAATTGAGCTATTTTTGCTTTTGATGATTTTTTATCCATTTTTACATTTGAAATAATTGGTAATAAAATATTATTTACTTTTGGAATTACAATATCTTTTGAATTTGGAATTTTTATTTTATAAGTTATATTAGATAATAATGAATAATTACTACTTGTATACTTAATATGATTTAAAGTTATATTTGTTAAATATCCATCTTGGAATGAAGAAATAATTTTATCTCTTATAAATATAAAATTTTCATATTCAATTGTTTCATGAAGCAAATTTGCAAATATTATATTACAATCTTTATAAATTCCATATATATTATTTATTATATCATCAAAATTAAAATATTCATTTCTTTTTTGAAAATAAAGAATGTATACTATTATATAATATAACATTGATAAAATTAATAACAAACATATTTTTAATGCTAAAATCAAATTAAATTTAAATATATATATGGACATTATATTAATTTTTTCTTGTTTTTGTTGTTGGATTTTTGACATTTTTCCTTGCATTTTTTTTCTTCCTCCATTTCTATTTGATTCTCTTACATATGATGATTCTCTTTTTCCTTTTTTTTTTGGTTCTCTTTCTTCACTTTTTGAATTATTTAATCCATCATTATTATTTCCATTTGATTGATTTTCTTCATCATTTTTTTCTTCATCATCACCTGAATCATTTCTTAATTTTTTTTTTAAATCTTCTAAATATTTAATATAATTTTCAAAATTTAGTGAATGAAATTTAACTAATTTACTTATAAAAAATTTTTGAATTTGATATAATTTAAAAGTCATATAATTTAAAATAATCATAACTCCTATAAAAATAACACAATTTAAAATTACAAATATATAATTTGTAGAAAATTTTTTTTGTGTGATTTTTTTACTCATTTCTTCTCTATCAAATCCATCAATTAATTGATTATTAATATAATAATAACCTTGTTCTAAAATATTTTCTCCATAAATTTGATATTCTGTATCAATATATTCAATATAATTATCTATATTATTTTTAAACCTTATTCCATTTGATAATATAAAATTTAATAAATTAGGTCCATCTAAAGTAATATCAGTAATAGAAGATAAATTATACATATATATTTTAATATTATTTTCAATTGATAATTTTTCTTTATAATCCTCATTAAAATAAGCAACTTTTGCAGTTTGTTTTTTTATATCATTTAAACATTTTGTAAGTAATTCGACATATATAATTTTACATCCATTATCTGTTACACATGCAGTATCATTTAAAATTTTTAATCTTATTAATTTTAAATTTGCTCCTGTTGAGTAAACACATGAAATAATAATTTTTGTATGATTAAAGTAAAAATTTTGGTCAAGATATTCTTCTAAAAAGTTTAATTTAATTTTTGCATTATTACTATTTAAATATATTAATAATATTGTTGATGCTAAAAAAAAGATAGATGCTAATTTCATATATGTAATTATATTAGGTTCATTTTTATTTAAAATTTTGCTTTTTAATTTATTAAAACTTGCACTATCAACAGATGATTTTGTAGTAAGAGAATTTTGGGATAATTGTCTTTCAATATTATTATTATCTTCATTTTCATTAGTATTATCATTAAATTTTATTTTTTTATTTTTATCATTTTTATTATTGTCCTCACTTATTTTTATTTTTATTCCTTTTAATTTTTGTATATTATTATTCATAGGAGAATTATTTGGTCCTGTTGAATTTTTTGATTTTTGTATTGATTTTTGTTGTAATTGTAATTTTGAAATATTTCCATTATAATCATTTCCATTCATTAAATCATTTGTAATAAAAATTTTAAAATAATATTTACTCCCATTTAAAAATTCCTTTATAGCTATTCTATAAAAAATACTAAAACTTTTATTACCACACCTTTCTTTAATATGATTTATTAAATCATGAAATTCATGTAAATTATGTTCTTTTTTAAATTTAACTGAATTTTGAGATGACAATTGATTTATTAAAGTATGTTTTGCTGGAGTAATATTTTCATCATAAATCAATTGTCCACTTTGTTTAATTCTATCTAAAACACTTTCAATTAAACCTGTAAATTCTATACAATGTTCTGTATTTGGATATAAAATTCCCTTTAAATCAATATCATTTTTTAATAAGGAAAATTTTTCTCCATCAAATTTAATAAATTTTAATATATCTGGAATAACAATTGCACAATGATGGTTAATAACATTATTATTTAAATTATAATTATTAATATTATTAATTGATGAAAAATTTCCATCAACATTTGCATAAGGATTTGTCATAGCATTAATATGAAAATTATCATCTAATAAAATAATAAATTGATTATCTTTAAGTTTTTCAATAACTAAAATATAAATTAATCCAAAATCAAAATTAGGAAGACATTTAATATATGCATTTATATTAAAAAGTCCATTTCCTTTACCTTTCAAAATCATATTTTTCATATTAGGAAACATATAATTTAAATTTGAATATTTTAAAGCATCAAACATAATCTCTTTATGAAATTGTGCAATATATGTTGGTTGAAAATCTGTTATCATAACATTAACTAATTCTTTTGGAAGAAAATTAAATATTGTTCCAAAATTTGGTGTTAAATAAATTATTTTTCCAATTAAACCACAACCATCAACTAATAATACTGTACTTACATCTTTATCAAATAATGAATGATAAATATTATGTTTTTCACTTAATTTAGACATTTTTATATGATAATATCTTTTTTCTTCTTTTTGTGCTAAATCTTCATCTTGAATTATTGTTCTTAAATATAACATGTAATCCTTTTCAATATCATCACTAAATGGATTTAATTTTATTATTTTATTCCATAAATTATTTATTTCTTTTCTTAAAAGTAATATTGAATCTCCAATATTAAGAAAATTCTTTGTTGCTTTTGATGATAAAGTATTATTTTTTAAAATATCAAAATAATCAACTTGATTAGATGCAGCATCATAAATTTTCATTTTAAAACTATCAATATAATTATCATATACAGTAACACTTCCAATTTCAATATGCTTTATAGATTCTTTATTTGCTGAATTTTTTATTAATTTTGCAATTAAATAATCTTTTATATCTTCTACTAATAAATACTTTAAATAAAGAATTCTTAATCCATTTACTTTAATAGTTGATGAAAGAAATGCAGCATATGTAGGATTTTTAAGATTATTCATTAAGAAATAACTTATTATTATCATTATATTTTCTTTCATTTCTGCTTTTTCTAAATAAAAATCATATATAATATAAATTATATTATATACATTAAATAATATATTTGATTTTCCTCCTAGTTTATTTATCATTATTTTATTTTTGATAAAATTTTCATATTTTTCATAAATTTCTGGTTGACTTTTAAAAAATTCTTCAATTGAATTAATAATTCCACTTACTAAAGTTTTAGATTTAATAGTATTTTGAGAAACTATATCTAATAAATTATAAGTAAATTGTTCAATTTCTTTAATAGATTGTGATTCTAAAATATTTGCCTGAGTTAAGTAATATTCTGTATTATAACCATCTAAAAAAAATAAAATAAAACATATACAAACCATTCCAACAATTACAAATATTGAAATATCTTTTATTTTAAAACCTCTTTTTAATAATAAACCAACAGAATACCACCATAAAAATCCCCAACCATATAAATTTATTGCATTTATTCTTCTATCATAATAAAAAACTTTTGTATACATATATAGAAATAAAAAAAATGTAAACAAAAAAAAAAAAATTCGATTATATAAAAAATAAGATGTTTGTGTTTCTTTTATATAATATTGTAAATAAAAACTTATAAAATAATATATCATTGATAAAAAATTAACATAAAATTCAAAATTACAATTTACTCTTTTTAATAAATCTTGAGTCTTTATCCCACCTACTTGATAATAAAATAAAGATAATAAAAATGAATATATTAAACATGAAAATAAACTAAATAAAGAAAAAGAAACTATTAATAAATGCCTATAATCATCAAAACATTTATATTTAAAATAAATATGTTTTGATTTTTCACATTTAATAGAAAGCATAAATACATTTACTATTGGACACATTAAATAATTTTGAAAAAATAAATTTAAGATGTTTAAAAGTTTAACTGGAGTTTCTTGTATTTTTCCTTTTGAATTAATTATAATATAAATTATTAAAATATATAGAATGGAAATTAAAATAAAACCAATAGAAAGAAAAATTATATAATCAGATTTTTTTGAAATTAAATCTTGAATAAAAATAATTTGTTTAATATAATGTAAAAATTGAATTAAAGAATCTTGATTACTATCTTTTGGTGGATTATTTATTATAGGAATCATCATAACTTGTAAAAAAAAGACTAATTTTAATATTATAAATAATATAACATTTCCACTTTTATGTTGAAGCATTATTCTAAAAAATCTAAATAAAACAAGAAAACTACCTTTTAAATATATATCAGATTTTTGCATATTATCACCTAAATCAAGCCATTTTACTAAATTAGGCTCTATCATCTTTTATAAAATTAAAAAAAAAATTTAATATTTTTTTTAAAATATTATAAAATTAAATGGTTTTTTATACAATATATAAACAATACTTTTAAACTATTACCATAGAAGAGATAATCATTGAGTCAAACTTTTATATTTATTTTAAATTTACCTATATATAAATAATATTAAATAAAAAATTAAAAATATGCATAATCAAATCTACAAATAATAATTAAGATAATTTCATAACAAAAACACTAATATTATCCGAGCTTCCAAAATTAAAGCATTCAGTAACTAATCTATCACAAATTTGTTTAGTAATACTTTCATTTTTATTTTCTTTTTCAACAGTTTCATAAATAAATTCTTCAATAAAATTATCTTCAATAGCATCCCAAAGACCATCTGAAGCAAGGACAATAAATTGATTTTTAATATTACAATCAATTTCTTTTCTAATAATATAAGGTTCACATTTAACACCTAAATGTTTAAATTCAAAATCACCAAAAACTCTACTTAACATTAATTTACCATTAACTCTTCCATTTCTAATAAAACCTCCTGAATGAATAATTCTATCTTTTTCTTTTGGATCAGTCACTCTATGATCATAAGATAATTGTTCAATATCTTTATTATTAAATAAACAACATCTTGTATCTCCAATATTAGCACAATAAATTACTTTTTTATTATTTTCTTCAGTTAATAAAATAATTGTTCCTGTTGAACCTTCAGTTATTGATATATCTTTTATTTCATTATCTATATCAAAAAATGTTTTTGATATTGATTTTTTTAAAGGAATTTCATTTGAAATATTTTTTTTTAAAAATTTATCAAAATTATGTTCTAAAAAAGAACTAATTGTATCACCACCATGACCATCAAATAAAGTTAATAAAATATCATTTGGTTTTTCATTAAAGTTAATTACACTTTTTCCTTTATCTTCCATTCTATCTTTAAAAATTCTATTTTTGTCTTCTTTATAAGAAAATTCAAATAATATATTATTTGATTCATCTTTTAAAATTGAATATTCTTTTCCTTTATGTTTTTTTTCTATTGTATAGTGTATTGATTCTTTTAATGAAGAATTTGTTGGTGATGCATTATTTAAAGCTTTTGATATTTTCTTCTCTTCAATATTATAAATTATTGTATTTAATTGTCTTTGCTTTCTTTGGGGAATTATTGTCTTTTCTTCTAATTTATTCTTTACATTGAATAAAACATGAGATTGTTTATGTGTTGGTTGTATTCTTTTTGGTTTTGGTTTTGTTTTATTAGAATATGTTGGGCACTTTTTAATCGATGAATTTTCGGATTCGGATGTTTCAATCCTACTTTGAGACATTTGTCTTTTTAATTATTTTTATATTTTTTTTATGATATTTACTATTTGTTATTTTTAAGTTTTATTTTTTCAAAAAAATATAGTTATTTTCATTTATTTTCTTATAATTAAAAAGGCTTCATTTTGTGTTTTATAAAGTATATTATAAATATTTTATTTTATATTATTAATAAATAATTTGTTATTTAATTTAAAATTGACTGTTTTAATTAAAAAAATAATTTTTTTCGGAAATGTGAAACAAAAAAAAATTTTAATAATATTTAATCTTATTTTTTTATATTTAATAATGCTTCTTGATATTTTGTTTAATGAAAGTTATCCTTATACTTCTAGTCTAATTAAAAGGAAAATGTTTTCATTAAGTCTAGTAAAGAAATTTGCAATATATAAATTCAAAAAAACATCATCTGTTATCCCGCGTAAATTTGAAAAAGAAAATAAAGAAATAAACTTCTTTTTAATAAAAAAAATCTTAACTGAAAGGAAAAAATATATAATTAAAATTCAAACTCATATAAGAAGATTTCTTATATATAAAAAATACAAGAAATTTATGATAATAAAATATTTACTTGAAAAAAGAAATAAATTCATTAAATTAATTCAATCACATTTTAAAACATTTCTAACTCATAAGCATTTTAAAAAACTTTTAGAAAATGAAGCTTTATTTTTTTATAGATTCCCAATTGATTTAATTGATAAACTTTATATGATTCCAAATCAAAATACTGATTTAAAAAAAAAAGCAAAAGAAAACAAATTAAATTTATCAATGCAAATAAAATCTCCAAAATTAATTTTAGATTTTCAATATAGTAAATATCTTGATTCATATTACCTTCCAATTAAAAAAATAAAATTATTTAAAAAACATATTTATATTACTTTTAAAGTAAATGGTGATGATATTTTAGATCCACGATATTCAATAATTAATGATTCAAATGGAAATTTTTATAATATTATCACACCAAAAATGATTTATAGAAAAATAAAAGAAAGACCAATTCAACAAAAATTTGAAGAAAAAAAACAATGGGAAGAATTGTTTGTATTAAAAAAAGATAAAAGAAATTTAAGTTTTGATGCATCATCAATTAGTTCAAAAACCGACATTTCTAAAGAATTAAATAAAAATTTGGGTGATGTATATAATTACCAAAATAATAACAATAATATTAATAATAATAAAAATAATAATATTAATAATAATAATATGCCTCTTAGGCCTATTTTAAAGAATAAATCTCTCAAAAATTGTTGTTCAAATAAAAAGAAGAAAGTTTCTTTTCAAAGCAAAATTGATTTTTGTATTTGATTATTGTATAAAGTTTGATTAAAACAATAATTTATTAAATTTGTATATTTAAAGGTCTTATTAATTAACTAAATTATCTATTTATTTATTTAAAATTCTTTATAGAATTATAATAATAATAATTTTAAATTCAGTCTAATTCATTTATACATTTTTTTATCCTGAATATTAAATATAAAACAATTAAATATCTTTTAAGATATTTATTATCAAATTAAATCATTTTTTATTTAAAAATTTCTTTTTTTATAAAAATTATATAAACTTTTAAATTTGATTTTATTTAAAAAAATAAACTAAAAAATCCATTACGTAATCCCTTATAAATAAAAATAAAAACTACATTTTAAAAAATCAAAACAAAAAAAAAAGAAACTTATACCCAAAAAAAACCATAAAATCAATATTAATCTTAAAAAAAAATAAAAAAAAAATTTAAAAAAATAAAAAATCCATAATTATAATAAAAGGAAAAATATTTCTATTAAAAATTAGTCAAAAAAACTAAAATAAAAAAAAGCAAAAAAATAATCTTATTTATTTAGTATCAAAATTTGCAGTAAGACAAGTAACTTCTTTTTCATCTGAATCAACTAAATTAATAAAAATTTTCCAATTTCCAGCAGGAGTAAAAGCAGGAACAGAAGCAGTATAAGTATAAACAAATTTCTCATCAACTTCAACATCTTTAATATAATCTTTAAGATCACTAAAAATATCACTTCCATTATATTTAACTAGAATTTTTAATTTTCTAATAGATAATTTTTTCAATGCTTGAACTTGAGATTTTAAAGTAACATCTTGTCCTAATTCTATTTCTGGTGGAATTACTTTATTTTGTAATGATTTAGTAATTGTTTGGTCATCACATACTTTAATATCTACTGGATATCCATTCATATCTATGATATCTTTTGCTAAAAATTGCTCTACATCAAAAAGTTTTCCTTTTAATTGACATGATATTGCTATAAGTAAGATTACAGATATAATGCTTTTCATTTTTTTTATATATATAATTTTATTTTTTTGTGTTATATTGGATTTTATTATTGAGTTTTTATTTTTTTTTATATTTTTTTTTTAGTGAATTTTTTTTAAAAAGGTTTTTTTAATTTTTTTTTATTATCAAATGAAGAAAGTTTTGGTCTTTAATGTTTTAATTTTTGTTTGAGAACAATTTTATTTTTTTATTGTTAATTGAATAAATTTTATACACTAGTTAAAGATAAATATTATAATGTTATAAATAATAGGATTTATTGATTAAGATTTTTTAGACTATTGAAATTACTTTGTTATATTAATTTTTAATTGATTTTTCTATTCTTTATTTATTTTCCTAGATAAATACTTTGAATCAAATGTTATTGGGCATATAAGAAAGCAATTTTTTTATTTCATATTCATAAAAAATCAAATATTAATTATTTAATTAAAAAAGAAACAATTTTGAGATTATAGACTATATTTAATTTAATAAAATTAACAATCATTTAGTCAGCAATATATATTAGTAATTAAATATAATTTTTTTTAACAAAAAAATATTAAAAATTAATTTTGAATTTATTTTAAAATAGTAAATTATAAAGTTAAAAATTTAATTTATATATTATTGTTAAAAACACTTATCAATCATTTATATTTTTATTTTCATAAAAATCTTTTAATTTTTCCTTTTGTAAATATTCTTGATAATATTCAGAAGCATGACTTTCCATTCTTCTTATTGATAACATATAAAGATTTTCTCTTCTTAATACTCTTTTAACTAATATAAAGTAAATAATAGAGGTTAATAAGTTAAAAACTGAAAATATGAATAAGATTATAAATAATGAAATCAGAGAAGTAAATTTAATCAAAGTAAAAAGTGAATATATAAAAAGTACAATTTGAAAAATTATAAAAACAATATTTGCATATTGAAGTCTTCTTTTTAATCCACCACAATATATATGGATAGTAATTAAAATATTATTCATTATTGAAAATATTGAATTACAAATTAAATAAATTCCAGTAAATGCACAATAAGATTGTAAATTAAGTAAACTATCATTTTTAAAAGTTTTTTCCCAAAATTTATCAGGATTAATTATATAATGTCTTGTAACATAAACTGAATTTAAAAATAATATTCCTAATATTAATTTTATTATTATAATAAAAAAATAATATATAACAAAATATTTAGCACTATATCTTCTAGTTAATCTAAGATATAAATTTTTTTTCAAATATACTAAAGGTGAAATATTGCTTTGCATAATTATTTAATAAAAAAAATTGAATAATTTAAATTAAATTAAAAAAAAATCAAAAATAAAAAAATCAAAAAATAAAAAAAAAATTAAAAAATTAATTCTTCAAAAAATTCTTTTCAAATTAAAAATTAAATATCCAAAAAAACCAAAATTAAAAAATTTACTCATCAGCTTCACTATTCCACATAGATAAATTTTCCTGTAATAAATTAACAATAGACATAGCATCTTTAACTTCATCATCATCTTCATCAGCACCATTCAAAGCTTCTTTACTTTTATCAAGAGTTTCTTGAGCTAATTTACAAGCTTGTTCTCTATCACCAACAACTTCATAATAAAAAACAGACAAATTTAAAGCCAAACCTAATTTAATAGGATTTTTATAATCAATACTATTTGAAGCATCTAAAGCTGCATTATAAGCAGAAAGACCTAAATCAGAATATTTTTTTTTAGTATCACCATCAACATTTTCAGCAATATATCTATAATAATCACCTTTCATTTTATGATAAAATACTTTTGCTTCATCAGTTGTTGCTTTTGGTAATAATGAAGTATCAATTGTTTCACATATTCTATTACATAAGTCTTCTAATTCTTTTTGTACTTTTTGTTTGTATTCTCTTATGTATTCTAAATAAGGTGATTCACTTTTTTTTGATTCTTTTGATTCATATGCTAATAAAGTACGAATTGCTTGTCTGTCTAAAGATATTGTGTTTTTGTATGCTATTGATAATAAATTTCTCTCATCTGATGATAAATCTTCGGATTTTGATTTTACCATTTCTTCTAAGAATGCCATCATATCTTCATAACGACTACATTGTTCAGCTAACATTGCCAAGTAGACTTGCTTTTCATATTTGTCTGTCATTGTTTTTTTATATAATTTTTTTTTGTAGATTGATGTTATATGATAATTTTCAATATAATTTTTTTTTATATTTTTTATTTTGGAAGATTATTTTTAATTTTTGTATGGTATTTTAAAATTTTTAAAATTTTTATTGTTTAATAATGAAATAAATAAAAAATATAATATAAATCATTTATAAAACAATTTTTGTAGAATAACTAATTAATAAAATTATTAAGAACAAATTTATAATCAATTAATAAAGAAAGAAAATATTAACCATAAATTTACTAAATTTTAATATGTAAAATAAGGTTTATAATAATGATTATTTACCTTTTTTAATATTAATTTTATTTACTACAATATTCCATATTATTATTTTAATTTTGTTATATTATAAAGAAAATAAATTAAAGAATAAAATTAAATTGTAAAATGATAAATTGATAAATAACATTTGATAAAATTTAATTTATTTAAAAATCTTTAATAGATGTATAAATTATTTTTATATTTATTTTTAGTAAAACATTTAATAAGGAATTATAAATAATATTTAAATACTTTAAATAATTCTTTTTTAATGATACTTTTTAGTTTTTTATCAACATATTAATTTTTTTTTCTTTATTCTCAAAATTTTTTTATTTTATAATTTAAATTATAATTTAATTATTTAATAATAAATATGTTGTTTATAATAAATATATATTTTACAAAAAGTCTATTTATAAAATTGATAGAAGATTTTGAAGGACAATTGGCTTTGATTAATTGTTTACTAATTTAACCAAATAATCTAATTGTTTAAATTCTATTTTATTATTTATATTCTATTAATCTAACAAATTTTTTATATTCATTAAATAATTTATTTCTCTTCCTGAAAGTAAATAATTATTTATCATATAAATATTATTCAAAGCTTCTAAGACTTTAATAATTAAAATTTTAGTTAATTTTTTATTTATATCATTATATTCACAAAAAGATTTCATACTTATAAATAAATTATCAAATCTTCTTAAGCTAAAACTAATAACTTTATTTGAACTAACTTTAAATTTTACACATAAAATTATAGTATTTTCAAAAATTTTCGAATTAATTAACGAATTGTTATTAAATGAAACATTAAATTTATTATATTGTTCGATTTGATTAGAAATTGGAATTCTTGAATGAAATGTATTTTTTAAATTAAATATTAATGTTTTATTTTTTATTTTATCATTAATTTTTTCTTTTAAATTAATATTTTTTGGTAATTCCTGTAAAATATTTTTGGATGATATATTTGTATCAAAATTATATTGATCAAATGAACTTAAATTTGAGATTTTTGTTGGTAATTTTCCCAAATTAAAACCTTCTTTTTCTTTTATACTTTTTTTACTTTGATATAATGTGCTTTCATCAGTTAAATAATCATTTGTTTCATTTTTTTTTAATTTTTTTTTGTCTGTTTTAACATTAGAATATAAAATATTTTCTTTAATTGAATTATCATTAAATTGATAATTTGAAGACTCGAATCTATTTTTTATTATATGTTTTTTTTGAATAATATCTTCTATATTTGAATTATTCTTCATTAAAAAATAATGATTCTTTTTATAAAAATCATAATGAAAACTTTTTTTATTTTTGAATACAATTTTTGAATATAGGAAATATGATTTAATGCCATTAAAACTTTGAGAAAATTTATTTAATGAATAATTATTTCCTAGTTTTTTATTCATGTTTATTTTTTGAATATTTATTATTAATTACAAAAAATAAATTTAATAAAAAATCTGGGTTTTAAATAATCAGAGTAAAAACAAAATTTATTTATTTTTTTACAATTTTTCTTTTTTTATATAGATATATTCATGTATTTCAATACTAATAAATATGTTAATTATTTTATCAAAAACAAAACCCTACAATTCATTATTAATAAATTTTATATTACTTTTAGATATTTTTAAACTGATATCGAATTTTATAAATTATTTATTTATATAACTTATAGATTAAAAACAAATTTAATGAATATATAATGAAATTAAATCTTATGTATCTGAATTTAGATTTACTTTTTAATTAAAATAAAAGTATATATAATTGTAATTTCAAATGATTAAAAAATATTTTTTTTCATATTTTTTATTTAAAGTTTTATTCATTAAAATGCATAAAAAATATATTTGAATAAATAGAACTAAATTATTAATATTAAATCAATAATTTTAATTAATTCTTTGTAAAGCATAATAAAATGAAATTTATATATATAAAAAACAAAATATATTAAATAAAAAATAAAGATATCAAAAAAAATAATTAAAATGAATGAATTAATAAAAATATTAATTAATCATATCAAAATATAAATAATTTTTACAATAAATCAAAAAATTTAAATTAAAATAATATAAAATATTTTTTATTCTCTTAAAACTTTAGAAATCTGACAAACCAAATCATATGCCAAAATTTCATTAGAACTTCTTTGACAAAGTGAAATATCTTTATCAAGTAAAATTTCAAAAATTTTAAATTTTTTATCTTCACTAATATTATCTTCAGCGAAAAAATTACTTAATTGATTAATTAAAATTTTTAAATCATAACCACAAGCAATAAAATTTTTAACAGATTCAATAATTCCATCAACATTTTTCCTTTTACAATCACTAACTAAATTTTGAATAATATCATTAGGAATAATTCCACAAATATCCATAACAATATCTTCATTAATTAAATCAGAATCTAATTGACTAATACTTTGTAATAAATTAATACTTCTTCTCAAATCACCATCAGAAACAATTTGTAATAAATTTAAAATATTATCAGGAATAGCAATTTTTTCTTCATTTGCAATAAATTTTAATCTCTGTAATTGACTCTCTTTACTTAAAGAACCAAATCTAAATTGAGCACAACGAGATGCAATTGGATCAATAATTTTAGAAGCATAATTACAAATAATACAAAATCTTGTTTGTTCTGTATAATCTTCAATTATTCTTCTTAATGCACTTTGAGCATCATTTGTCATTGAATCTGCTTCATCCAAAATTACAATTTGAAATTTTGCTTTTGTTTCAATTGGTATTTTTGTTATTCTCTTTTGGGAAAATTTTTTTACTTTATCTCTTATTACTTGTATTCCTCTTTCATCTGATGCATTTAATTCTAATATTCTTTGTCTGTAATTTATTCCAAATAATTCTTTTGCTAACTATAAAGTTTTATAAAAAATATAATTTTTTTATTTATTTTTTTACTGCTAATATTGTTGATGTTTTTCCAGTTCCTGGTGGACCGTAAAATAATAAATGTTGCATTTTTCCTGTTTCTTTTGTTTTTTTTAGCGCCTTTATTATATTTTCTTGATAGACTATGTCGTCTAATTTATTTGGACGATATTTTTCTACCCATGGTTGATCTTTTGTTTCTTCTTTTATTTCTTCTTGTTTTTTACTCTCTTGTGAACGTTTTAATATTTTTTCATTTTCTGGGTTTAAAGATAAAAATTTGTCCATTTTTTTATTTTTTTTTAATTTAAAATATAAGCATTTTTTTTTTTTTTATATTTTAATTATTTATTATTATTTTTTTATATGTTAATATATGTGTATTATAAAAAAAATTAAAAAATAAAAGTGTTAAAGAAAATAAAATGAATGATAAAAAAGATTTAGATAAAGTGGCTAATGTAAAACCTCAATATTTAGTTTTAGATGAAGAAAGAATAAATATTTTTATGTAAGAATATTTATTAATTTAATTTAGAGAAATTTTAAAAGAAAAAGTAAATGAATTAAGTGATGAGAAGAAATATGATGAGGCTGAAATTTATCAAAATAAAATTAATGAATTAGAAATGATTAAAAAAGCAAAAAATATAAAAAATGCTGAAAAAGAGAAAACAAAAGAATTAAGAAAGTTAGAAAGAAAAAAAAAAAAAGAAATGGATAAATTTGAAAAAGAATGTCAAAAAGAGAAAGATGAAATTACTGAATCAATAAAAAAAGATGATTTAGCATTAAAAGAAAAACAAGAAAAAGAATTAGATGATTTTGAAAAAGAATTTGAAGAAAATTTTTCTAAATTAAATATTGTAACTCCACCAGAAGTTTTAGATTTAGAAAAAAAAAAAGAAACATTAGTAAAACAAAAAAAATTCAAAGATGCCCAATTTATACAAAATCAAATTGAAGAATTGAATAATAAAAATAATGAAAAATGGAAAAAAGAAAAAGAGAAAAAATATAAAAATGAAAAAAATAAATTATTGAAAAAATTTGCAAATGAAACTAATGTTTTCAAATCCAAAAATACATTTAAAAATGAAGAATTTGAAAATAAAAAGAATAAAAAATTAATGGAAATTGAGCATAAATATTTAGTTAGAGAAAAACAAATAAAATCCCAATTATTAAATCTAAAATCTAAATCTTAAATAAAATAAATTTTTTCAGAGATAACAATAATTTTTACCAAAAAAAAAAATAAAAAAAAAACAAATTTAAAAATAGTATTATAACAATCTTTTTTATAAAAAACATAATAAAACATATAAAAAAACCTATAAAAAAAATTGATTTAAAAAACTAAAATCAACTCCTAAAATAAAATAAATAAAAAAAATAAAAAAAAAAAAATAATAACCTAAAATAAATTAAATTTCAAATAACATGATTAAATAAAAACAATGGGTACAAACTGTGCAACATGTATGAATTCCAAATTATCCCAAAAAGACATTTTAATAGAATCAAAAAACTTAGATTCCTCCTTTACAAATCAAATAATAAAAATTCAAAGTACATACCGTGGTCACATATATCGTTTAAAATCTCAATCTCGAGATTTAACAAATCAAGTAACCAAAAAAAATTCAGTTATAGTAATAGAAAAATCAAAAATAACCCAAAACCAATTAAACACATTATTTCAAAAATATCCTCCATTAAAAGACAAAATAGAAGTATCGTTAATTCATTTATCTTTCCCAAACTTAGGTGAATATTCCGGTGAATGGAATGCAAAAATGAAAGAACGTCACGGTCGTGGGATTCAATTATGGAATGATAATACAATATATATAGGTCAATGGAAAAATGATAAAATAAATGGTAAAGGTAAATTAATAAATCCAATAGGTGATTATTATGAAGGTGATTTTATAAATGATAATGCAGAAGGTTATGGTTCATATATTCATAAGGAAGGTTCATCATATTTTGGTATGTGGAAAAATAATAGACAAGAAGGTCAAGGTAAAGAAATTTGGCCTGATAAAACTGAATATGAAGGTGATTATAGAAATGGTGAAAAATGGGGAAAAGGGAAATTAAAATTAAATGATGGTTCTTATTACATTGGTGACTTTTGTCATAATCAAATTCATGGTAAAGGAAAATATTTTTGGTTTGATAAAAAAAGATATGAAGGTGATTGGAAAAATAATATGATGGATGGTGAAGGAGAATTTCATTGGGCTGATGGAAAAGTTTATATTGGACATTATGTTAAAGATGAAAAAAATGGTTTTGGTGAATTAAAATGGCCTTCTGGTAAAATTTATAAAGGAATGTGGAAAAATGGAAAAAAACATGGTGATGGGGAAATTTTTAATCCTAAGGAAAATATGTGGAAAAAAGGTTTTTGGAATGAAGGAAAAAGAGTTAGATGGGCTGCTGAATAGTTTTATAAAGTTTTTTAATTAGTTTTTTTTTATTTTTTTTTTTGTTTTTGTTTTTTTTTTGTTTTTGGGTTTTTTATTTTTTTTCAAAGGAGGAAATTTTTTGGGTGTGATAAAATGGAGGAAAATGGAATTTATGTAAACTTATTTATAAATAGATATTTTATTTTGTTATTATTTTTATAATTGATATATTATTTTGAAAATATTTTTTAATGATATGAAAATGTTTAATAATATTTTTTATGAAATTAATTTTTTTAAATAGTGAAATTTAAAATAGGTTAAAAATAATTTTTTTATTTTTTATTTGTTTTATTTAATTTAAATTATTCTTTTTTTTAGTAAATAATAATGCAAAACAATAATTCATCTTTTATATCTTTGAAAAAAAATGAATATCTTAGATTAACTAGAAGATATAGTGCTAGGAATTTTGTTTTATATTATTTTTTTATTATAATAATAAAAATAATATTAGGAATAGTATTTTTAAATTCAGTTTATGTTACAAGACATTATATAATTAATCCTGATAAATTTTGGGATAAAACTTTTAAAAATGATGGTTTACTTAATTTACAATCTTATTGTGCATTTACTGGAAGTTATTTAATTTGTAATTCAATATTTTTATTTATACTTAATATTTTCATTACTCTTCATATATATTGTGGTGGATTAAAAAGAAGACTTCAATATGCAAATATTGTTTTTATAATTTTTCAAAGTGCACTTTTTATATATTCTATTTATACTTTGATTAAATTTACTAATCTTATTTACTTATTTATAATCTTAATCATATTTTCATCTATTAATTTAATTGTCTCTATTACTTACTTTATATTAGTTCAAAAAGTATTATTAATAGAAAAACAAGATTATATGTCTTCAATAAGTGAAATAGAATTTGAGATAAAAGGATAGATCAATAAAAAATATTAATTCATTCAAATTTTTAGTGAATAATTCTTTTTTAGCATAATATTTATTTTTATTTTTTAATTTTTTAAAATCAATTCAAAATTAAATTAATTTTTATTTTTTATTTGTTCAAATTAAAAAATGGATAAAAATGATATAATAATTAAAGAATATAATTCTTTTTCATTATTAACTTGTATTTGTTCAATTGATGATTATAACATAGTAGCATGTGGCGATAATAAAGGAAGAATATTAATATTTGATATACGTGAACAAAAGCCTTTAATAAAATTAATTTGTCCAGAAAATAAAAATGAAATAAATAATATTCAATATTCTCAGAATTTAAAAAAGTTATTTTTTTCTTCAGAAAATTCAATATATTCATGTGATGAAGTAAATAATGATTATACAAAAAGAATAATATCAAAAGATAAAGTAAAACAAAGTATAGTAGGTGAATATGAAGATGGGGAAATAAATGATTTTTATATTACACCTGATAATAATATTATATATATGGATATGGAAGATGATGTTTTTTTATTTTATAAAAAAGATGAAAATGATGAATACAAATTAAATGATAATTTTAATTTATCTTCTGCATATGGTATTGAATATATTAACAGTTCTAAATCAGTTGTTTTATATTCTTTTGATGGTGAATGTATAATTTATAATTATAATAAAAAAGAAACTTTAAAAACTATTCAAATAAAAAAAACATTTGAAAATAATATTAATAAAGATATTGAAAGTAATTATTTATCAAATCCACCATTTTTAAATAAAATTATTTATAATCCAAGTAAAAATGAATTAATTTGTGCAATGATGAATGGAATAGTTGTTGCTGTTAAGGCATCAAATTTAAAAAAAACAAAATTAAAAAAAATACATAATGGAAGTATTAATGATATCAAATTATGTAAATTTAATATTAAAGGACATAATGAAGGGATTTCTTATGGAAAAGATAAATGTTTAAAATTTATTGATTTAAATGATAGTTTTAATATTGATTATTATGTTGATATTAATTGCAATCTTATTGATTATGATTCGGATCCCAATGGGAATATTTATTATATAGATGATAATAGTAAATTAATGTATCAAATGAAAATAAAAAATTAAACAATAAAAAATAAAAAAAATATTTTCTATAATAAAAAAAATCAAATAAAAAAAAACAATTAAATAAAGGAAATATTAAATATATACTTATTTATTTTATAATTTAAATAAATATTATTAAAATATCAATAAATTATATTTAATCTTATTTAATTATTTGGCATTATCATAGCAATAAAAATAATAGCAAGAACAATAATTCCAATAGCATATAATAATTTATTTGAATAACCACCTGCTGAATCATTAGCTTTTTTTGCTTCTTTCATATGATCAACTGCATTTTTAATATTAGTATCCATTGAATTAATATTATCTTCAATAGTATTTATTTTTTCACCACTTTTTATAACAATATCTGCTGTTTTTTTTGATATTTCATTTATTTGATTTGTTACTTTTACTATTGTATTTATTTGCTTTTCTTTATCTTCAATTCCTTCTAAATATTCTCTTCCATTTATAAATTTTAATTCTAAATCATCTTTTTTATTATCTTCATTTTGATTATAATTATTTTCATTATTATTAAATGATTCTTGTAATTTTAATGAATTTCTAGATGAATCTATTATTTGTTGTCCTTGTTGTTTTATTTTATTTGTTAATTCTTCAAAATGAACTTTTAATGTATTACATCTTGATTCATAATCTTTTGCTTTTTTAATATTTTTCATTTTATCATCTCTTGTTATATATTGAAATTCTCTTATATCTTTTATATAATTGTAAATATCTGTTAAAATCTTTCCTGTATTTTCTATAAGTTCATTTGCTTTTTGAGATTTTTCTTTATTATCTTTTTTTGAACCTATTCTAAATGAATATTCCCTTAAATCATTTATATTATTTTGTAATATTAATAATTCATCTTCAACTTTTTCAGATGCTCTAACAAAATCTCCTTTTATTAATGCATTATTTAAAGATAATCTATTATAATCCATATTTTGGAACATTATTATAATTTAAAAATAAATAAATGAATAATAATTTTATTGAAATGATATAAAAAATATATAATTTTTTTGTTTTGTAAAAAAGATTGTTTTTAAATAATAAAATATTTTAATCATTATCATCTATGGGTTCATAAAAAGAATTAATTATCCCATATTGATAAATGATATAAATTAAAATACAGAAAATAGTAAATAAAAAACAATATAAAATAATTCTACTTCCTCTCATTTTAATATTTAATTCGATTGGATTATAAACAACTCTAAAATTAATTGGCTCTTCAAATACAGCAACAACATTAATAATATATTTTCCAGTTTTATAAAATTCATAATATGTAATATCAGTTTGTTCACTTTTTTGATTTAATAAATAACAATCATTTTTAATAAATATTTTATTATCATCTGTATGTGGTAAAATATAAATTAAATAATGATCAGCTCCTTGTAAATGATCCCAATTAAATCTTTTATAATTTCTATCAAAAGTTACATTTAAATTCATTTTATTATAAAATTCAATATTTAAATTTTGAATCATATCATAATCTTTAATATAATTATAAGATATTTCAACTCCTTCATATTTTCCTTTTAAATTAAAATTGACTTCAATTTGCATTTGAGTATAAAAATTTTTCATTAAAATCATATTATATATTTCTTTTGAATTAAAAGAATATAAATTATCATAATAATAATTTAATCCTATTCTTGGTATTATATTACCACATTTATGAATGATTACAATTAAATATTCTTTTAAATTTCCTCCTGAAATTGTATTTTTACCACTTTCATATTGGGTATATATTTTATTTTTTTCAATTATTGGATAATCTAATTTCTCATTATATTCTATTTTTATTTTATAATTTGGCATTTTATTTTTTTTGTCAAAAGATATAACAATATAATAATCAGAATTTGAATTTAATTTATCATATGGAGCTGAGATTTTATAATTCCATTTATTATTTTGTAAATTATTTACTCTTATAAAATGATTTAATGGAGTATTTTCTGGAAGAGGAATATATTTTTTATGTAAAGGTGAATATAAAGTAATTAATTTATAAGTAAAATCATTTTCTATATTTTTTAAATTTATTTCAAAATTTTGAAAGTTAATATCTTTTTTTATATTTATTAATAAATTATAATAAGATAAATCAAAAAATTTTCCAAATTCATTAATTTCATAATAATCATTTTTATTTAAATTAAATATAATACTAACAACTGAATTATTAGATGCAACTAAATTTAAAATAGGGGAACATAAAATAGGATAATTTTCTATATCATAAGTCTTTGTTTCATTTGATGAAATTTCCCCTAAATTTTTATTATCGAATTCAATTGAAATTTTTCCTTCAAAAGTCAATTGTTGAATATAAAGATTTCCAGATAATCTTTTTTCTTTTATTAAAGGAAATATTAATGAAGATTTTAAATCTGAGTTTAAATAAATAAAAGTTTCTCCATTAACATTAATATCTTTTTTATTATTTTCTAAAAAATGAATATTTAATATACCAGGAACTTCACAATTAATATATAAAATTTCAAAATTTTGTTCAAGAGAAATAATATTGGATTTTATTTTATTTGTTTCATCTGGTAAAATTTTTCCATTATCCTCACTTATAAACGTATTTTTATATCTAATATCATGATTTCCAGATATTGTTTCAAATAATACTTTTTTATTTGGAATATTTGAATAAATACTAAATTTTTGAATAATATAAAAAGGATTAATACAATTATTCATAATAATTTCATGAGAACCTTTTGGTCTTTCTTCTTCTAATAAAAAAATTTTATCTTTTGTTGAATCAATATATATTTCTGGGTTTTTATTTTTTGAAATCAGAGTTAATGTTAACCTAATATATTTATCTTTTTTTAAATTTTGAAATCTTTGACTATTTAATATATAGATTTCCTTCTTTTTCTCTTTTTTTAAATTTATTTTACCATTTGAAGCTATTAAATTACCATAAGTAATATCTAAATAATTAGTTTCATTAGTATAAATAAATAATGTAATATTTTGATTTGTAGGAATTACTAATGTAAAATAATAGGGAATATCAATCATATATTTTGGATTTAATATTAAAAAATTTTTCCTTTTTAATTTTATCCTTTCTGATGATTTAGTTAGAAAAAGAGAGAAATTTTCTGGGTGAAATATTGATGGACTTGATTTAACATTAATATAAAGTAAAATATATATAATTTCATTTTTAGTTATATTTTGTTTTTTAAAAATTAATTGTTTATAGTATTTATCACTTGTATTAAATGTATATTGAACAAATTCATTTTGTTCATTATTAATTGGATAAAATTCATTTATTTCTGTGATTGGTAAATTTCGAGGAATATAAAATTTCCCATTAAAAGAAGTAATTAAATTAAGAATTTCATTTTTATCTGCTGAAATTGAAATTGTAAATTCATCCAAACTAAAATCAGTAACATTAATATAAAAAAAGTATTGTTCATCATTAAAAAAATTCAATTTCTTAACATCAAAATTTAAAGGTATTGATTCATGAAATAAAGAATAAGAAATAAATTTAATAGTATCATGTTTATAATAATAATTTTCAATTTCTAAAATATAATCCGTATCATTTAAAGGAGATAATAATAATTTTGGATTAATATTTGTTATATTATAAATAACATTATTTTTATTTCCATTTTCATATATTATTATTCTATGTTTATTATCTGGATTGCCTCTTATATTAATTTCATATAAATTTCCTATGGTTGTTTCAATCAAAAAAGATAATTTATTTGATGAAAGAAAATGCTCTAATTTATAAATTTCATTTAATTTCAAATTATAAATTTCTAATTCACTATAAACTCTAATTCTAATTGGAATATCAATTTCATTATATATTCTAATAATAATAAATAGGTTATTATATGATAATCTATTATCATTTCTTTTAATTGGATAAATTTGATTTGATGATAATTTAAATTTAAACATATAATTTTCCCAATCATCATATTGTTTTAAAATTTTGGAATGAGTTGTATAAATAAAAATTTCACCTTTTAATTTAGGTGCTTCTGGTATTTCAATTGCTATCTCACCTCCTAATTTTTTTACCATATATCTGAAAAAAAATTCACCTTTTCCTTCAAAAATTTCAAAATTATATGGTAATAATTCTTTAAATGAATCTAAAGATTTTTGATAACTTTCATAAGTTTTTGATATTAACAATATAAAAAACACTATTTTATAATTTATAGACATTAAAAAAATAATTTTAATAAATTTGTTTTATTTTTAAAAATTATTGTTCAAACTTTAAATAAAAAAAGAATAAAAATTATTATATGTATAAATTACCAACATTAAAAGTTTAAATTTATAAAAAAGAATAAATAATATTCAAAAAAATATTACAATTAAACATCTGTATCAGTCGCATCAAATTCATCTAATTCCATATAAGGTAAATTAT
The DNA here is from genome assembly GCA_023807205.1 of Isotricha prostoma. Taxonomy (NCBI): domain Eukaryota; phylum Ciliophora; class Litostomatea; order Vestibuliferida; family Isotrichidae; genus Isotricha; species Isotricha prostoma. The sequence goes on from JAJMZS010003105.1 coordinate 38,912, forward strand.
TAGTTTCTTTATCAATATAAGGTTTCTCAACAAAAAAGCATAAAATAATAAGAGATAAAACAGCACTAAAAGTAATAATTAAATAAAAAAATAGATAATAAATTCTCACAGTAACAAAATTATTAATAAAAGGTCTCAAAAAATAATAAGTATTAAATAAATTAGAAGAAATAGAAAAAAGAAAAGCACCTCTATCAGTTCCAAAAATAATAGCATAAACAGCAGGAGAAATTGCTAAATGTGCAGAATTTATTATTGCACCAAAAAAAGTATAAAGTAAATATCCCCATTTATAACTACAAATAAAGTAACAACATGAACTAATTCCAATTTCTAATATTAAAATTCCTATAAATAAATTTTTAAATTTAAATTTATCAATTAAATAACCCCAAAGAGGAAAACAAGATGCATTTACTATTTTCCATAATAAAGTACCATTTGATATTGTTTCTTCTGAATGACGATGCATTTTTCCTAATTTTTTAATTATAAATAATTCAATTGAACAAAACATCATTGAGAAAAAGAAAATAAAAGTTAATTGTAAAAAAGGTTGTGATGTAATTAAAGAACGAATTGATTCATTTTTTTTATTTTTTATACCAGTTTTTTTTTCATTATCAGATGAAGAATCAGATTCATCTTTAATATAACTTGATAAAAAAGTTACTATATTATCTTCATCACTTACAATATTTTGTAAATTAGATGAACTATAACTATGTATTTTTCTTTTATTAACAGCTTTACTTAATTTTTGAATACTTTTGGTTTTTTTTAATAAAATTAATTTAGATTTTTCTTCTTCTTTTTGAACTTCAAAAGGATAAATTAAAAAAATACATAAAACACTAATAATAGAAAAAAAAATAACACTTTTCTTTAAAAATAATTTAAAATTTTCATTAATTTCTTTAGGATATCTATCTCTCATTGGTAAAGGAGGAATATCAGTTGGATTAATTAAAAAAATACTAATATATTTATACATCATTCTCACAACACCAAAACCAGACATTGCAATTCCAGTAACAAATCCTTTATAATTAGGAAAATATTTCCATACACAAATTAATCCTGGTATATATGATAAACCACATGCTATACTTTCAATAAATAATGCTATCATTACTAAATTGAAATCTGGGAAAAAAATATAAATTGTATGCATTCCTAATTTCAATAAAAGTGATATTCCTATTATTATTGAAGAATTTATATGTTTTACTAAGTAAACTCCTACTGGAAATGAGAGATGATGGGTTAAATTTAATAAATATAATGATATTTCTATTGTTGTATGTGTAAATGTTTCTTTGTTTAATTCTATTAAATATGAAAAAAAATATTTTGATAATGATGGGAATGTGTGAATTGTTCCTATTATTGAATGAAGGAAAAATACTCCTATTAAAGTTGATATTCCTTTTGCATTTATTTGAGGCATTTTTTTTTTTATTTTAATATTATAATTTATTATAATTTATTATATTATATTTTTTTTTTGTTTTTTTTAGGATTTTAATTTTTGGAAATTAAATTGTTCGAATTTATTCATTATTTTAATATCTTTTATTATTGCTTTTTTTGTTATTTTTGAATTTATTTGAAAAAATGGGGGAGTATATAATAACTTTATTTTATTGAAAAAATTAAATTCACGAACTTTATTAAAAGTATTTTTATTTAATTTATTTGAATCCATATCATTTGAGTCTGAATAATTAAAACTTATTCTCATTAATTTACTATTCTTAGGCATTATGTTTTTTAATGAAAAATAATTATTTTTATTTGGAGAATTTAATTTAATAGTATTCTTTGCATTTAGTAATTCATTTCTTAATATATTTGTAATTCTAATATCAATATTCTTTTTTTTATATTCCTTTTTAAAGCGAAAATTTTCAATAATATTATTTGTATTACTTAATATTGGTAAACTACTTTTAGAATTTAAATGATCATTACTTTCATCTTCTTCTGAAAAATTTTTATCTTCTTGACTTAATAAACTATTTTGAAATTGGGAATATATTATCTTTTTATTTCTTGATTTTTCTTTTTGGATAAATTTATTTGGTGATAATCTTAATTTGTCACATAAATAATGATTATTATTAACAATTTCTTTTAAATCATCAACTGATTTCATTTTAAAATCTCTTTTTTTTCTTACATTATTTTCTGTAGAGTTTGAATAAAAATTTTTTCTTGAAATACGAAATAAATTTATAATTTTTTTATTATTGTGCTTATTTTTTCTTCTATAAATTATATTTGTCAATGAATCAAAATTATTATTTAAATTTGTTTTAAAAATATTCATAGTACTTGACATTATCAAAATTTAAAATAAACAAAAAATATATAAAAAGAATAAAAAATAAAATTAAAAAAAAATCAAAAAAAAAAAAATAATAAATGTCTCAAAACTATGAAAAAGAAAAAGTAAAATAAAAAATCCATAACCTTAATTATAGATAATACAAACATTTGATAAATGGGAAGGATACAATTATTTTCCATTAAAAGGCAAAATATTATTTGGTCCATGTACAATAAAGCCAACATTAATGACAGCAACAGCAATAACAATTCCAGTAGTATTATTTTTATCATATAATTCAGAATACATGGACAAAGAATTAAATATAATAATTCCAATAATAATAGGACTATTATATATAATTACAATGATACTATTATTGATTGCATCATTTTCAGATCCTGGAATATTACAAAGATATCCTTGTCATGATAATATAATAATGGAAAGAAAAGAAGTAAGAATAGTTCAAGGTGGAGTATTGAGAAATTATCGTTATTGTGGTTCTTGTTCAATTATGAGACCTCCTAGATCTACTCATTGTGGTGATTGTAATAATTGTGTTGAGAGATTTGATCATCATTGTCCTTGGATTGGTAATTGTGCTGGTAAAAGAAATTATAAATATTTCTATTTCTTTGTTGTTGTATTAAATATTTTAACGGTTCTAATTGGAATTTTTTGTATTGTTCATCTTTGTAAATATACACATGATAATATTAAAAGTAATGTAAATTAAAATTTTATTTTATAGTATTAATATAGGAATTTAAGGAAGGTAAATATAAAGGAACTAATAGTGCTAATGTTTTGACTAAATGTGTTATTTCTTTATTTTTAGTTATTTATTGTGCTTTGTCTATGATTTTTACTACTAATCTTTTAATTTATCATACTGGATTAGTTAATAATAATATGACTACTAAAGAAGAATTAAAAAAACATTTTCAAAATCCTTATGGAGATTTTTATCAAAGAAATTGTAGTTTAAATTGGAAAAATGTTATTTGTCCTATTATTAATAAAAAGTCTATTTTAGATATTTTAAAATGGGAAAATGAAATTCCAAATGAAACTGTTGAACAAGATGATGGAGTTAAAGGAGAAAAATTTGAAAGAAATGAGAAAATAAGTATTAAAAGTGGGAATAATGAAAGTGCAATTGAGAAAAAAGTTTCTACTAATAGTTCTAATATTCATAGAGAAATTAATCCTAATGAAATTGAAATTAAAAATTTGAATTATTCTAAAAATGATATAAAAAGTATTAATGGTCATGCTTCTCAAGAAGAAGATTATGCTGATGTTGTTGAAACTTCTTCTTTATCTCAAAGGAAAAATATTCCTCAATTTGAGTATAAATTAGAAATGAATAATACTTCGATTTTGAATTCTAAATAAAATTTATTTTTTTTTATTAATATTTTTTTATAATTTTTTTTAATTTTTTTTATATTAAATAAATATATTGTTATATTTGCTTATTATTCAATAAAAAAAAATTTGGAAAATATGAAAACTCGTAATAATTTTGGAGTCAAAACGGATTTTAAAAGAAATATTGCTATGAAACCAAATTTAGGTAGTTTATTTAACGAAGATATCAAATTATCAAAAAAATCATTATCAAAAACTAAACATAAAAAATTAGCAATAATTGATGATATTAATGATGAAGAAAAAAAAATTGATGGATTTTATGATAGATTCTTAAAAGTGTTATATAATGATGAAATAGAAAAAGGAAGAGGTAGTTTTTCAAATCATAAAAAACATAAAAAAATGCATTTTCATAAAAGAATATCTGCAGGAATTTTAGATTTTACTCAAAAGAAATTTCAAGAAACAATAATGAATAAAAATTATTCTCCAGATAAAAATATTATTAAAAAAAATTTTCATCATATGGGAACTACTTTTGAACCTAAATTAGAAGAAGAAAAAAATAATAATGAAAATAATGAAAAAAGTAATAAGAGTATTAAATTATATGATGATGATAAAAGTGAAGAAATAAATATTGAAAATTTAAAATCTTTGGATTGTTCAAAAAGAAAAATTAAAATTACAGAGTTAATGAAAAATGATAATATTGATTATGAAATAAATTTAAATTCTAATAGAGAACAAACTACAAAAAATGATAATAATAAAGATTTTTTAGAAAATAAATTAAATTCTAATTTTATAATTTTTAATGATAATAAATTAGATGATGATAAAAAAGAAAATAAAAATGAATGTAATAGTAATAAAGATAAGGGTTTTATAATTGATGTAAAAAAAAAAAAAAAATTATTTTTTTGTTGTTTACCTATTTTTAATTAAAATTGTATTTATTATTTTAATATTTTTATAAATAATTTAGAATTATCCTATATTTGTTAAAAATTAAAAAAAATCCAAAAATGTAAATTATTCAAATTATTTTTAATTTGGAAAAATATTCTAAAATTATTTTTGATTTTGGAAAAATTTATAAAAAAAATAAAAGAGATATTAATTAAAATTTATTAGTTTATTATTTATTACTCAAATTTTTAAATATATTAGTTTCTAATATTTGTTTATATATTATTGAGATTATAAATGTTAACTTTAACCAAATAATTTCCTTATAATAATATAAAGATTATATAAAAATAT
>JAJMZS010003106.1:0-43308 GCA_023807205.1 Isotricha prostoma
GTAGTGCGAAACAATGACAGCATTGACCTTGTCAGATATCGGTTCGTCTTCTTTAGGAACAACGATCCACGCACATCCGTCATTTTCGATCTGTGACGCAATCTCATCTTCGATCTCAGGAATCAGTTTAATATAGTGTGACTGCCAGTCCATATATTTGTTGGCAGGCATTGTCCCTGTTGATGTATACCATTTGGACCAGTATTCATCACCGAAACAATAGACACTTCCACGCTCGTCCTCAGGAATATGAGAGGCGATATCCTGTGTATAAGAACTCCCGTTAAAATTAGAATTAATACTTTGAACTGAAGAGACTTTCCGGGCTACTCTTCCAATATGCAAGGTGAAGAAAAAGGCAAAACAGAGCATGCATAGGATGTTCTTTCTTACCTTAAATTCCATGCCGCCATTCTTAATGGCAATAATCACAGCAAGCACAACATGTGGAATAAAGAGCATCAGGTAGTGCGCGAATGCATTGCCCAAGGTTACGGCAACAAGAAGTAAGAGAGCTGATAAAATGCTTAACAACATCATCTGCCACTTCTCACGGTAAATAATGCAGATAGCCACAGGCAACAAAAGAATCATGAGGTAGAGACCATAAAGAGAGAAGGATCGCTGGAACTTTTCCATAAAGGTAAATTCACACGAATATGTGGTACCGAAAACAAATACCTGGTTAAGCATTTCCGGGAGCAGGTTTTTCGAGTAAAAGAAGATACACGGACCGGCGCATGTTGCCACAAAGCCTGTGAATACCATCAATAAGTTCAATAAAGCATTCTTAAATTCCCTTTTCAAAAATATCATCATATTCCTTTATTATTAGAAATATAAAATATTAAATATTTATTAATTTATTCACATAATTAATTTTAATTTTTTCTAAAAATAAAGAAGATTTCCTTTTAATAAATAAAAAAATAATAAAAAATGATTCAATGCATATTAATTAAAAGCTCCATTATTGCCTTCAATAGGAAAAGAAAATAATATATTAAAAAATTAATGAATTAGAAAATAAGTTTTTTTTCTGTATTTTCATTCATTCAACACCTTTTATTCCATATTTATGAATATAATTTGATAGAAAAATCTTTATTTTTTATTATCAATAATCATAGGAACATCATCATATATTATCTTTTTTGAAATTTTACATTTAAAATTTTATCATATTCTCTTTTAATATTTTTGACATTGATATTAAATTAACTTCATTGAATTGGAATTGGATTAACAGGAATTTTTAATTTATTCTTTAATATAATCAGAAAGTGAAAATGAAGGAATAAATGAATCTTTGGCTATTTATATATTGTTAAGTTATTAGTTATATTTTTTGGTCTTTTATAAGAATTTTCTTTGATTAAATTATGAAATTGAATATATTTTAATTAATTCTATTATTATACTCAATTATATTGACATTTGAATATCTTATAAACTAATTTTTTTTTACTTAAAATTCAATAATAAAAAAGTATTGATTTTTTATTTTTAAAATTAACACAATTAATTACATATTTTAATAAGTTAAATAAAATATAAAATATATTTATATAAATAAATAAGTAAGTTAACATCTAATTAAAAAATATACTGTTTATATATGTTTTTTTTTATTTAAATATGTCACATAAAATAATTTATAACTTATAAAAAAAGAAATATGAAATAATATATTCCTCAATTATTTAAAAAAGTAAATAAAAAAAATTATAGATAATAATTTAAAGTACTTTATATTTTCTTTTATATTTCAAAATAAATTAAAAATAAATATATTTATTAGAATATAATTGTGAAAAGAAATGTCAAATCAAGATTCAAATGAAATTTTTATGAAAATTAATATATCAGAAAATGAAACAAAACTTAGGAAATTTGAAAAAAAAATTAAAAATTGTTTATTTTATATGTTTTTTTTATTTTTAAAAGATAATGAATCAAACGTATTTTTAGAAAGCGTAAGTATAATTTTTCAATATCTTCAAATTATGTATTATCCATTTGACTCATATGTAAAATATAAAATATTTAAATATAATATTTTTAGTTTGTAATTGAATGGAAAAAAGATAAAATTTTTAACAATATAAGTAATATTGTAAAATATTTTCTTTTAATGCCATTCTCCAAAGGAGATAAAACAATGTATTTAACATTATTTTATTTTTGCATAACAATCAATTTTATTATTTCAATATTAATTTTTTATATTTTAATTCAATTTTATAGAAATTATTTCAATTTATATTATTCAGTAAAAATAGTAAAAGCAATATTACCACATACATCTACAACATTTTTTTTGCCTATTTTTTTTTGTTTTACAAGTTCATTTGATTGTACAGAAAATAATACAAGTTTATATTCAGATAATTTAAAATGTTATACATTAATATATTATATTAATAATTTATTTAGTATTATAAGTATTGTATTATTTATCTCAATTAATCTCTTAGCTTTAATGATATTTTATGAATATGCATTAGCTGGAAATTCAAAAAGAATCTCAAAAACTACTTCTAAACCAGATGTATTTTTTGCTATTTGTAAAATTTCAATTACATTAATTTTTGTTTTTTTAGATGGTTCATTAAAAATACATTATATTTTAATCTTTTCTTGTATTTTTTTTTCATTTATTTTAATGATGTTAAATTTCAGTTATCCAAGATTTAATAATACTATTTTAATTTTTATTAATCAATTTTTATCTCTTAGTTTCTTTTGGGCTTGTTTTGTTTTATTAATAGGAAGATTTACTTTAAATAATAAATTTGATAGTTGTTTAGGAATTTATTTTATAACAGAACCAATTTTTTGTTTAATTTTAATATTTTATAAAAAAGATCAATTTAATATAATGAAAACAGTAGGAAAGGAAAAATCATTTTATGAAATGATAAATCAAATTAAATGTTTTATAAATTTATTAGAAAATAAAGATATTAAAAGAAATGCATATATATTATTAAAAGGTTATATTGAAATATATGAAGAAACTTGTCCAATTCCAGAATGTCCTTTAAAAAAATATCAAAATTGTGTTAAATATGGAAATAATGGATATCCTTTTTTATTACAACATGCAGAATTACTTTTTTCTTTGTGTTTATCTAAATTTCCAAATCAATTAGAAGTTAAATTTGCCTATGCACTTTTTTTAATTCAAAAAATGAAAAAAAGAAAACAAGCAGGAGAATTATTAAAAGGAATTGAAGAATTAAATCCTTCAATTGAAGAACAATTTATTATTTATAGATGTAATAGAATAATTGAAGATGATTATTTTGATTTAAATATTGATGAAAATAATAATGTTGATTTTGTAAATGAATTAGAATTTAAAAATTTAAAAAATCAATTTTTAAGTTTAATAACAAATGCTTCTAATTTATATATTGAATTTTGGTCTCAATTATATGCATCTCATTCAAGTGGAAGTGAAGATTTAACAAAATTAAATGAATGTGGCACCCAAATTAATATTGTTATAGAAGAAATAAATGAAATTTTTGAAAAAATACAAAAAATAAGAAATAATGATTTTGAAATATTGAAAATTTATTCTGATTTCTTAAATGATATTTTAAATGATAAAGAAAAAAGTTTATCTTATAGAAAAATAGTTGAAGAAATAGGAGAAACTCCCGATATACCACATGAAATAAATTTAAATCATATTAATCCATATTCATTATCAACAAATGATAAATTTCAATATATAATTGTTTCAGCTAATAATGATAGCTTTGGAATGATTAAAAATGTTTCTTTAAGTATTTCTACTATTTTTGGTTTTGAATATGGAGAATTAATTGGTAAATCACTTGATATAATCATGCCTGATATTTATCAAAAAGAACATAGAAAAATTTTAAAATATAGTTTAAATGAATATAAAAAACAAGAAATTGAAAATTTAAATGCTAATAATAAAAAAATAAAAGAAATTATTACTTTTGGTAGAAACAAATCAAAATATTTAATTGAATTACATTTAAAAATTTTAATAATTCAAACTGAAAATAATGAATTATTTTTTGTTGGTTCAATATTAAAAGATTTAGCTTTTTTTCATACAAATCATAATTTAGAAGAAAATAAATATTCTTATATTTTAACAAATAAAAAATTAGAAATTCAAAATTTTACTGCAAATGCTGTTTTTGATTTAGGTTTATCTTCATCTATTATTAGTAATAATATTGAAATTACAATTTTTATTAAACAATTACAAGAAGAATTTTTACAAATTGCAATTAAATATAATAATCAATTAAATTCTGAACAAAAATTAAATATAAAGAGAAATATTCTTTCAAAAAAATATAAAAATCCTGTTAATATAAATTGGAAAAGAACAGAATTATTTGAATCAAAATATTTTTCAGTTAAATTGAATAATTCATTAAATCTTAAAAATTCAAAAGGAATTATTGGAAATTTAGATGATGGTTTTATTTTAGTTGTAAATGAAGTAAATATCAATAATAAATTAATTGGATATATATTTAAATTTGAAAAATTAAATATAAATAATATTGCATCATCAAAAATTCCTTCAACAAATACAAATATTAACAATAAAAATAAAAATCCAACATCAAGAATTGAAAATATAACTCCAAAAAGAAAAAATTATTCAGATATATATTATCCTAATAATCAAAATGATTTTAAAGTTGATCCTAATTTTATTCCTACTTCAACATTTAATTTTAAATTAAATACTGAGAATTTAACTTATAGTCCTAATGAAAGTATTAGTAGTGATTCTTTAAGGGATGAAATGAAAGATTTTGTTATGAAAGAATTGGCAGAACAAAATAAAAAATTAGAAAAAGAAAATGAAGAAAATGAAGAAGAAAATGAAGAAGAAAATGATGAAGAAGATTCTGAAAGTTCATCTTATGAAGATAGTAATAATATTAATAAAAATAACAATCAAAATAATACTAAAATAGATAATATAATAAATTATAATAATGATGATTCCCCAGGCAAAAAGAAAATTGAAAAAACTAAAAGTAATATTTTATCTAAAGATAAAACAGAAGATGAATTTTATAAAGTTAATTTTTCTAAAATTAAATTTCTTAAATATGATTATTCAAAAAATATTTTAATAGAAGTAAAAGATTGGGAAAAAATATCAAAGATAGAAACCAAAATGAAAGAAGGCAAAAAAATAAAAGAAGAAGAAAAAGAAAATAAAGAAATAAATGAAGTTGATAATTCATCATTAAATAATAATCCTAATTTAAATCTTATAATAGGAAATGAAATTAACCAAGAAAATAATTTATCAAAAGAAATTGAATACGCATTAAAAAAGAAAGATTCTCAAGAAAGTATATCATTATTAAATACAATGTCAATCTTTGTTTTTATATTAATAATGTTAATAGGTGGAACTAATTTATATTATATAATTCATACATCAGATGAAATAAAAAATATTGGATTTTTAATTATGAATACATATAGATTATTAATTTTTAATAGTGTTGGTGCATATTATATAAGAGAATTAACTTTATTAAATAATGAAAATTATACACAAATTCCTTCAAGATTTCCAAGAAATATTTATATAGAAACAACATTTAATAAAACTATGGATTTATTTAAAGAAATGCATCAACTTTTAACATTTACAACAGGAGTGTCTTTGAAAATTTCTAAGAAGAATTATAAAATATTATTTGAAGATCAAATAGAAACTCAAAATATACAGAAAGATTATTCAATAAAAATAACAAAAACAACTATGCAAAGTGGTTTTATTGAATCTTGTACAGCATTATATAATATATTAACTAAAGATATTAGTGAAATTATTCCAACTGAACAAGATACATTTTTTTTTTTAAAAAATAGTTTAAATGTTTTATCAAATGCTTATTATACTCAAGGTGACATTTATTTTGAAGAATTACATAGAATTATAGATAAAATTAAATTAATTTACATAATTAGTTTTGTTATTATTTTTTTGATATTAATTGGTATTTATTTTATTATTAGGTATGCTTATGATAAAGTTTCAAAAAAAAAAGAAAGTTATATTGAAGTTTTTTTTGAAATTGGTCCAAGTGTTATTAAATCATCACTTGATAAATGTGAAAATTTTGCTAAAAAATTAAAAAATGAAGAAGAAGAATTTGAAGATTCATATTTTTATTATGATGAAGATTATAATGAAAAAAGTTTCAATAAACCAAATGAAATTATAAAAGAAGTTCATAATACAATAAGTAATATAAATGATAGAAGAAAAAGAAATTCTCAATTATCAAAAATTTTTAAAATAAAATTTGGTATTTTTTTATTTCTAATATTAATATTCTTTACAGTTAATTTTGCATTATTTTATTTATACTTGGAAAAAATAATAATAAGTGAAAATTATTTTAAATATGAATTAATAATTGAGGATGCATTTTATATTATTTTCAATTGTTTAAGAGAATATTTATTTGATCAAAATTCAACAGTTCGTTTAGTTGATTCAAAAACACTTTTATTATCAGATTTAGAAGATATATATGTATTAAGAAAAAAAACACATTCATATATGAATGAACATAGAAAAGAATTACCAAATAGTTTTTATGAAAAATATTCATTATTAAATGCAAAGAGTCCATGTGATTATATATCAGATGAATATTTTGAAAATAAAGAAGAATGTTTAAATTATTTAAATGGAGCAACTAGATTTGGATATTTTTTAATGAATTCATATTTTATAGAAGAAATTAGATTTTCAAAAGATTTTTCTTTAATTGTAATTGATATATCAAAACCAATGAATAATTTGACTTTAACAGGAACTGAATATGGAAAATCATTTTGGCCAACTGATTCAGAAGAATTAAAAGCTTATGTTAAAAATGATCCTATAAATTGTTTTAATTATGAATCTACTCAAGTATTAAATATAGTGATGAATAGCTTGTATATATCATATTTTATTACTTTAAAACAAGTTACAATAGATGCAATAACTAAATATTTAACTGATGATTATTATCAGTTTATTATTATGTTAAGTATATATTTGAGTGTAATTTTTGTGTTATTTTTACTAATTTGGGTTCCTTTTGTTAAAAATTTAAATTCTATTATATATAAAACTAAAAATATGCTTAGAATTATTCCTAAGGAAGTATTAGCTTCTGTTAGTAATATTGATAAATTATTAAATATTGATAAAAGTTCTGCAAAAACAAATAAAAATTCAAATAACTAATTTATAAATTCCCAAATTAATTTATTAATTATGAAAATAAATTTTTTTTTCTAAATAAATTAAATTATAATTTTAATTTTTTTAAAAAAATATAAATTTACGGAAAAATAAAATAAATCCCATAATTTTTTAATATTTAAATTTTAAATTTAAAACTATTAAAAAAAAATAATGATTTTTAAAATTAAAAAAAAAACTAAAAAAAATTATTAAGCTGGGAAAACATTATCTTCAAATTCATTCATATAATTTCCAGCAGGATAATAATTAGCAACACCATAATAATAACCATCCCTAGCTTGAGCATAACCAAAACCAACTTGTTTACTTCCTTTCCAAACAACTTGAGTAAAATGTCCAGTACCACTTGTAAAACCAGGTCTATTAAAATTATAATCATTAATTTCATTATACCAATCATCAGTCATAGTCTTTCCAGTAATTTTCATTCCATAACAAGCAAATAAATTTTCTCCCATAGGATTCCCATTATAAGAATCACCAGAATGAGCAAAATTCCCAGTTCTAGCTAAACTTTCAGCATATTTCTGAGCAATATTACATAAATCCTTACTTAAAACTAAATTACCAACATGATGTTTTTTTCTATATTTATTATGAGCATCAAGTGCATTTTGTTGGAAATCATTTCCAGAAATAGTTTCAACAGTCTTTTGATTATTAGTATCTTTTTTATTACTTCCACTACTATCTTCCCATTCATAACCCCATTGAGTATTTTTCTTATTTCCACCACTACCACCAATATCACCCCAATCATAACCCCATTGATTAGTATTTTTATTATTATTATTACTACCACCAGTATCACCCCAATCATAACCCCATTGACTAGTATTTTTCTTATTATTATTATTATTATTATTTGTATTTGTATCCCATTGATATGACCATCCACCTCCACCGTAATTTTGCATATTTTTATTCATTTGATTTATTTGATCATTCCACATTTTATTTATATCATCAAAATTTCCAAATCCCCAATTTGAGAAATTATTATTTGTATTTCCTCTATTTTGATTATTACTTCCACTATTTCTTATTGTTTCTATTTTTGTATTTGTACTTGTTGAATTTCCTTTTGTTGTTATTGTTGTTGTTTTTTTTTGATTACCATTTATTTCTACTATTGTTCTTACTATTGAACCATCAGGTTTTCTTTCTGTTGATTCACTTTTTGATGAACCATTTCCTGTGTCTAATGTAAATGGTTGATTTCTTTGAATTCTACTTCTAAAATTTTTATTTCCTGATTTTAATTTTTTTGGAGCTTCTTCTTTTATTTCTTGTTCTCCTTCATCTCCTATTTCACCTGTTACTATCTCTTCATCTGGTTTTTCTCTAACTAATGGAACATTAGGAACTGTTTTTTTGATTATCATTTCTTTTTTTATTTATAATTTTTATTTTGTTTTGCTTAATAAAAATTTTTTTTTGTTTCTTGAAAAATATTTATTTTTTGTTTTTGATTTTATTTTTTTAAATAAATATCTTGTTTATTATTTTTTTTATTTAATCTAATAATCTCCATTTAATGAATTCAGAAAAATTACTAAAATTATTTTAAATTTTTATATTTAATATATTTTAAAAAAATAAATATGAATGATTCAGATAATTTAGAGAGAATAAGTACAAAATAAAAAATATAAAATTTATAGATTTTACAATATCACATTCATCAATAAATCTTCAAAAACTTAATTTTTTTGATAGAATATATTCAATTTTATTTTTTATTTTAGAACTTATATTTTATATTTTTAAAGGTTCACTTTTACCTTTTCCACCTAAAATTTTAGCAACTGAAATTATTGGATTAATATTTTATATTATTCTTCAAATGGTTAGATTAAGAATTCAATCAATGGGAAATAAAACAGAAATTAAAATATATTTAGTTTATTCTTGTGGCTTTTCTGTTCCAGTTTTATTTATTTATTTATTTTATTTATTTTTTCAAATTTATCCTATGATTTTTGATTTTATTGCCTGTATTATTGGGGGTGCTTTTTGTTTACTTGAAATTATCATTTGTCTTGTTTTAGTTTTTACAATTCCTGGATATGAAGATAATTTTTAAATACTTTTATTTTTTTTATTTTTTAAAACAATAAAAAATAAGAAAATAAAATATAAAATTTATATAAAAATTTATATAATAAAATTAATTTTTTATAATTATATAATTAAAAATATCTTTAATATATAATAAATATAATTATAATGATAAATAAATACTAAATAAAATTTCAAAAATTTATAGTTAAAATTTACATAAAATCCTTCTCCATTTATATTATTATTAATTATGACTATTCATATATTATTTCATCATTTTGGATAATTATAATTTTATTTTTTTTTAATCTTTTTCAAGTTCAAAACTTGAAATATCACTTAAACTATCTAAATCTTCATCAAATTTACCTGTAATTTCATTTGAATAATTTGTTAATGTTGAAAATTTTGTATCATTTGAATTTTCTGATCCTTTTCTATTTGAATGAAAAAGGATTTTTGCAATTGGCCTATTTTCAAATTTATGTTCTAAATTAAATGAATTAATATTTTGATTTTCTTCTTGCATTTTTTATTAAATAATCTAATAAATTTTATAATTAAAATAATAATAATAAAAAAAAAAAATTTTATAATATTTTTTGCATAAAATATATTATACATAAATAAAATAAACCATTAGTAAATCTATATAAGTATTTACAAGTAATCATAATGATAATTTAACTCTTAAACTTTTATTTATAATATAGAATGAGATGCAGATTAAATAAGTAAAAAAAATCTTAATCATCTTATTCACTTAAAAAAATATTATAATAATTCTTCAAAACATAAAATTTCTTTTTATTATTAAAATACATTTGTTGTTGAAAAAATGTAAAATAATTAATATTCATTTGGATTGAATTACAACTTTTATTAATAAACCAAAATTTATCAAAATCAGGGAAAATAATCCAATTAATATCGTTTCCTTTAATATCTTTTACATTTATTCCTAAAATTTTTAAATAATGTCCACTATTATTTCCTGTTTTAAATTTATAAAAAATTTCAAAAGAAAATGAATTAAAATTATTATATTCAATACAATTATATTTGGGATTTGAATAGGATTTTATAGGAGTCCAAATTAAACTAAAATATGAATCATATCCAATATCATTTAATTCCAATTCCTCAATTTCAGAATAATCTTTTTTTAATTTTCTTAATTGTTCATTATAACATTTCATATTATAAATTTCTTTTTTCTCTTCTTTAAAATTAATAACTTGTTTTTGTAATGATGATAATTTATTACTTAAAAAACTACCATCTAAAGTTGTATTATTAGATGTTATTGAAGTATTATTGTTTGAAGTATTTATATAAACTGCATTTAATTTAGGGAAATATTTGATATTAGTAAATGTTTTATTATCAATTTTAAGTATGCAATCTATTCCAAATAATGAAGCATTATTTAATGAATCTAAAATATCAATTACTTTTAAATCATCTGATTCATATATAAATGGTGTTGTATTTGTCATTAGTGAATGAAAATTACAAAAATTTTGTATTGAAGATATATTATAATTATTATTATTTTTATTATTATTATTATAACCACCATCATTATTATTCAAATTGATTTGATTTTGAATTTTAATTTCCTTTGAAAATACTGTTAATGGAAGTGAATAATTTAAAAATAATTTTTTAATAATTACATCATCTTCAAATAAAGAAAAATTTCTAGCATTAATATTTTTAATAACATTATTTTTAGAAATTACAAAACCAACACCAATTGAGCATTGAATATTATTAAAAATGTAATTTTCAAAATATAATTCATCACTATTCTTTTTAAGAATTGTATCCAATTTACAACTATTGATTTTATTATGAATTGCTTTCATAATATCAAATCCTTTAACTTGGAAATTAACATTTTCTTTTAGAATTTTAATATTTTTATTGTGAGATAAATATCCATTGAGTTCAATTCCAAATATTGTATTTGAATATTGAGGATTGATTTTAATAAAAAATTCATTTTTTTTTCTTGAAATTTCATCATTAAAATCAAATGATATTAATAAAGGAATTTTTGTAATATTTTTATCAAGAGCAAATATCTGATTTGCTCTCATATCGATAGGGAAATAACTCGATAATTCATTTTGAACATTAAAATTTTCTTTCTCAAAGAAAGTTTTAACATTCTTTTCATTAATTCCTCCAATTAAATCATTTGAAAATGATTTTTTATTTTTCGAATCTATCTTTGACAAATTAAGTTCCCATTTAGAACATTTTTGAAAACAAATTAAATCATAATTATGATTTATTATTATATTTTTTAAGTAGTCTTTATTTGAATTATTTATTTTGTAATTTTGTTTTCTTGAATTATAGTGGTAACTGTTCGAAGGAAATGTTTTTTTATTGTTGATGGGAAATTGTTTTGATTTAGGAAACATTTATAAATTATTTTTATTTTTATGAGCTTATATATAAAATATAATAAAAAGAATTATTTTCATTTCTAGAATTTTAACTTATTAATTTTAATTTAAAAAGATATTTTTGATAAAAAATTTAATTATTAATTATATTAATAATTTATTTATTAAATATTTGATTAATTAATTAGAAATACTACCTTCTTCTTTTTCATAAAAATATTCATCACTATAATTTCTTTTTATATATTTTACATAACTTCTACTTTTACTACTATTTAAACTTCGACTTCTACTTCTACTTCTAATTAAATTTCTTTCTCTTTTTTTTCTTTTTTCTCTCCTTTCTCTTTTTTCTCTTCTTTCTTTTTTTTTTCTATGATTATGTCTATGAATACGTTCTTTTCTCTTTTTTTCTCTTTCTTCTTTTTCTTTTTCTTGTAATTCAATATCAAAAGCATAACCTAATTGATAATCATCTTTAATATTTAAAGCATTTTTAACTTTATTCATTTGTTCATTTTTCATTTGTCCTCTTTGATGAGTATCTCTATTATCAACATAAGAATCTTTTTTCCTAATAATATCTTTATACATTTCTTTTCTTTTTTCATTTATTTTTTCTTCAATTTCTTTTTCATTTAATTTAGATTCTCTTAATTTTAATGATAAATCATATAATTCAGATTCAATTTTATATTTCATTTCATGTTCTATTATTTCATTATTTATTTTCCTTTTTGTTGCTGCTGGTTTTTCTTTAAATCCTTCTATTATTGATTTATATCCTCCTGGTTGATATTCTCTTTTAGGTATATATGCTAATGATTTTTGAATGTAACCATTTGTTCCTGAACCTTTTGTTGTTTCTAATCCTACATATTGATACATTTTTTTTTTTATTTCCTTTTATTAAAGAATTTTTTATATTATTTTGTTTTTTTTTAAATTTAAATATTTTTTAAATGAAAAATAAAGATAATAGTAATATTATTTCTAAAAATATTTTTCAGGATATTAATTTAAGTGAAAGAGAAGGATGGAGTAAATCTCAATTATATAAAAGTCCAAAATATAATTTTTCACCAATGATTAATTTAATTTCAGAAAATCAAACAAGTAAAAAAATAATACCTAATATTTCTCATAATAAAATAAATGAAAATATTGATAATGAAATTTTGAAAGATAAAAATAAACAAATTAAACAATTGAAAAAATATATTGAATACTTAAAAAATGAATTAAATTTATCATATAAAGGGACTAAAGAAATAGATAATCAATTAAATACAATTAAAAAAAAATCAGAAGATGTTCTGAATGAAAGAGAAAAAATAAAAAATAATATTGAAATCGAAAAAAAAATAAGAGATGAAATTTTAAAAGAAAATGAAATGTTAAAAATTAAGTTTTTAAATTGTTTAGTAAATTCCAAAAATCATTTAATAATATATCAAAATAAAATAAATGAAATAAATAAATTAATCCAAATTCAAGGAGAGAAAAATTTTGATTATGAAAAAAGAAATGAAGCATTAAGAAAAACAATAGAAAAAAAAGAAAAATTAGTGTCTGAATTACAGGAAAAAATAAAAATAATGAATAATTCTAAATAATTTTCTAATAAAATATTGTATTATTTTTAAAATTTTTTATTTCTTATCTTATTATATGTTTTTTTATTTTTGACAATCAAAGAAAATAGAATATTCTAATTATTGAAATATATTTATGATTCAAATTCAAAATTTTTTATAGATTTATAAAATTTATTTATAATTAAATTATTGTATTTTAAATAATGATAATATAATTTTTTCCATAATATTTCATAATATAAATTTTTAATATTATTTTGAGATATATTCATTTAATTAATCATTTTTTGATATTCATAAATATTTTTTTTTTAATTTAAATTTAATTATGGAAGATTTAGTTATTCAAAATAGAAATAATTTATTTAAAGATAAAAATATTTCTTTAAATGATGAAAGAGAAAAAAATATTTTAACATTAAGGAAAAAAAAATTAGATTCTTTTTTATTAAAAAAAAGATTAAATAACTCGAATCATAATAATTTATTAGAAGAAACTAATTTAAATATTATTCCAGAATTATTAAATATACCAAATCAATCACAGCTAAATTTTAATGTATTAAATGAAAATATCATACAAATAATTGTTAATTATTTAACATCTCAAAATTTAAATTATATAAAATATGCTATTCATTTATTAAAAGAATATTCAGTGAATAATAATTTCACAAAAGGAGATATTGAAATATTAAAAAATTATAAAATATTAGAAATTTTAGGTTTAATCCTTCAAACAAATTATAATGAAACACAAATTGTTAATGAAATTATTTGGATTTTTATAAATATTCAAATTAATGAGAGTATAGAAAAAGATTTTTTATCAACTATAGTCACTGAAAAATTGTTAATATTATATTCTCATTTTTTAGATTCTAATTATGATAAAATAGTAATATCTGTTCTTTGGATGTTAAATAATTTGGTGATATATAAAGAATTTAAAAATATTATTTGTAATAATGAAATTATTGAAAAAATAATAGAATTATCAAATTTAGAAATTTCTGATGTAGAATTAAATGGATTTTGTTTACAATTTTTTGATTTATTATTATATAGATTTGAATTTGAAGATAATAATAAAAGAATAAGAAAAATATTAACAGAAATAATTAAAATAGGATGTATTAATTTATTTAATAAAAACCCAACATCATTACTATTAGCATATAAAATATTAGCAAAAATAAGTGAAATATCAGATAATGATTTATTGCAAAAAATTGAGGAAGAAGGTGCAATGGTCAAAATTATAAAAACTAAATATAAAAAAGATAATTTGGATTTAGCAATTAATGGAGTTAAAATAATTTCAAATTTATTTTGTGGAAATAATAAATTAATTGAAGATTTAATTAATATGAGAATTATTGATTTTTATGAAAATATATTAAATGAATTTCATCAGAACAAACAAATTATTTTATATTGTTTATTTGGTTTATTTAATCTTTCAAGTTCTAAATATCAATATAAAAAAATTTTAATGAATTGTATAATTTTTAATGAAGAAAGTTTTAATTATTTAATTGAATCTTGTGATAATTATATTCATGAGAAAATATGTGATATAATGTATAATTTATGTTCTACTAAAAAATTTGAAATGTTGAAATTTTTATATGATAAAAAATGTATTTTGAAAATTATATCTTTGCTATATTCGGAAAAAAATAATAAAGATAAAATTATTAAATATCTTCAAATAATTGAACGTTATATCAGTTCTTTCTATGAAAAAGAAAAAAATTGTATAGAATATAAAAATGTTGAAGAATTATATAAAAATATCCTAAGTAATAGTTCAAATATATTAGAATTACTTGATACAAATACTTTTAATTTATTTTCAGAAAATTTAAGAAATAATTTAAATTAGTTTATTATACTTTTATAAATTAAAAAAATTGATAACAATTTTAAATAAATATTAATATTTTAATCATTTAATCTACTATATATAAGATATTTTTCATTTAATAAAACTATTATTATCAATATTTTTTTTATTTAATATAAAAAATGATTAATCATCTTTTTTATATTATTAATAAATACAAACTTATCTAAAAATCCTACATAATATATACCTATAATTTCCACCTTTATTTTAACAAAAATTACAATTCATTTATTTCATTATCAACATTTTCTCCAGTTGATAAACTTGATGTAGAGGATGATTTAATACAATAATTAAAATAAAAATCAATAATATATTTTAAATTTATTGAATTATATTCATCTAAATCTTCTATTTCATTATTATTGTTATTATTTTTTTTGCAATCTTCATCAATTAATTTATTTATATCAACATCTTCGGTAAAAAAATATTTAGTATCATAATTACTTTTTACTTTAGGAATAAACGGTGCTTTTATTCTTTTATTTAATAAATCATCCCAATTAAACCCATTAAAAAATTCACAATTTTTTATTTCATCTAGTGTTAATCTATTATCTTCATCAGTGATTAATCCTTTTAATAATTTTTTAGCTGAGTCACTAATATAAAAAGGAAAATCAATTTGTTTATAATTATCACAAATTTCCTTATAAATTTCCTCAGTTATATTACTATCAAAAGGACAAACACCAACTAATAATTGATAGAAAATAATACCAAGACTCCAAATATCATTTTTAAAGCTTAATTTATTTTCTTTTATTAATTCTGGAGACATATATTGTGGAGTACCTAATTTAACTTTATTTATATCAAAAGAATAAAAATTGTTTAAATTATTATTAACATATGATGTACATGAACCAAAATCAACTAAATTTAAATAACCATCTAAACTTAATAATATATTTTCAGGTTTTAAATCTCTATAAATTATATTATTTGAATGTAAATATTCTAATATTACAATTAATTGTGCTATATAAAATTTAGAAGCTTTTTCATTAAATCTACCAACTTTATTTAAATGATATAGTAATTCACCACCTTGATAAAATTGAGTTAAAATAAAAATATTTTTTTCATTTTGAAATGAATATTTTAATGAAGGTAAAAAATCAACTTCTTTATATGATAAATTTTGAAGTATATTTTTTTCATTTAATGCTAAATAAAAATTTATATTAGGTAAAGAATTTTTTTTATCAAATAACATATCTTTATCTAATACTTTCATAGAAAAAAATAAATTTTGATTTTGATTTTTTTTTATTTGTTTTACTAAATAAACATTACTAAAAGCTCCTTTTCCTATTTTAGATATAATTTCAAAATCATCTAAATTAATTAATTCCATTTTTTTAAACATATTTTGTTAATTTATTTATAATTACGTAATTCATAAAGGATAATGATTAAAAATAAAAAATAAATTAATTATTTCAATTTTCTAAAAAAACGAATTAAATAAAAAAATTAATGTCAAAATACTTTATTTTTTTTATTTGTTTTTCCCCTTTAATATTAACTTTATATTTTCCAGAAAGTAATTCGACAAATATAAAACAAAAGGGAAAATTAATTTGTACAGGAAATTTAATTAGTGATTCATTAACAATGAAAGAAAAAAATGATATTTTGACTTTAGATGCTTCATTTGGTTATTTAAATATTTCTGAATTAAATACTAGAAAAACTTCAGCTGAAACTTTACAAACAAATTTAATAATTCCGGATAATGAAGAAAAAACAGTTTATTTAAATGGAATTTTAAAAATAAATGGAGGAGTAACTTATGAATCAGAAAATAATGATAATGAAAATTTAATGAATAATCAAAAAGGTTTTTCTTTTATTCAAATGACTAATTTTTTTGTTAATGAAGTTAAACAGTGGAGAGCAATTAATATTGATAATAATTTAAATGAAATTAATGATAAATTAAATAATGAAATTTTAAGTGAAAATAGCAATAGTGATTCTATTGAATTTAAAAAAGTTTTTTATTTTGATAATTTCATTGAGCAATTAGAAAAAATTGAAATTGAATTAAATTTTAATTGTATTGAAAAAATTATTTCAAATAATCAAGTTACTTATATTAAAATTAAAGATGAATATTATTGGATTAATAATCATAATTTAGAAGAAACTCAAACTGATGAAAGAAATAAATTAATTCAATGTTCAACTAAAAGTACTGATCATATTAGTATTCATATTAATTTTAGTTTAATTAAAGAAAAAAAATTAGAAATTATTTTTGGGACAAAGATTACAGATAAAGAACTATTAAAAGAAAAAATAAAATATTGTAATAAAAAAATGAAAAATATTATTTCATTTTCAGATTTAGAAATTTTAGTTAGATAAATATAAAAAAATAAATAAAATATTAATATTATGAAAAGTTTAATTTTTCAATTTTAATTAATTATTATAAATCTTTTATTTATTATCTTTATTAATATTCCCTTTATCACCTTGTAAATTATTAAAAGGATTCATATTATATATATTCATCATTTGCATATTCATAAATTGTTTCATTTGATTATAATCATTCATATTTACATTCATTAAATTTTGATTTATTAAATTTTGCATATTTTGAGGATAAACTGACATTAAAGTAGGATTATAAAATATTTGTTGTTGAGGTTGATTTAATTGACTTATTCTTTGATTTTGTTCTTCATTTATAAATTCTTCTATTCTTTGTTGAACATTATTTTCATTATTTATATCATTATTTATATTTTGATTTTGTTCATTATTTATTTGTTCTTGTTCAATATTATTTTGTTGATATTTCATTATTAATTCTAATAATTTTGTTTGACTTTCTTCATTAAATACCATTAATTTTTTTATTATATCATCTTGAGATAAATTATTGAAATTCTGATTAATATATTCTTCTAATATTTTCATATCATTTTGTTCTAAAATTTTTTCTAATTTTTCATTTTCATCTTTAATATATTCTGTACTCATATTAGAAATATAATTTGGTTCAATATCCATACTTATATTTCTACTATAACTCATTTCATTTACATTATTATTACTATTATTATTATTATTATTATTATTATTATTGTTACTATTATTATTATTATTATCATCATCATCTGAAATGGGTGAACCTATTTTTTCATATTTATCACTTAAAATTCTCTCATTTTCATTTATTAATTTTGGAATTAATTTTTTATTTTCTTTAATTATTGTTTCATCTAAAGTACTTTTATTTGCAATTAAAACAAAAACTAATATTTTTTCTAAATTTTCCATAAAAGGTCCATTTAAAAATTTACATTCATCTAAAATTTTTCGATAAAATCTAGGATATTTATTTGATAATGAAAAAATATATAATTTTACACCATTAATAACTAAACAACCACATTTATTAGCTCTATCATATTCATCAATTAAATTTAAGAATTTAGTTATTTGTTCCTCATTTGAATTTTTATCAATTTCAATCCAACCATATAATTCTATTTTTGATTTATTACTAAATTGTTTTTCACAATAAGGAATAACTTCTTCAGTTTTTGCTTTATTATTTACATTTAATTCTTTTTCAAATGAAGGAAATAAAGTAAATAATTCAAATTGATTAGTTGAATATAAATTAACTTTATCAATTTGACTTCTATTTAAATTTAATTTCCCTGAAAAAATTCTTAAAATACTCCCAAGTGGAATTTTTGATTGATTAGGATTAATTTCATAATTATTATCATATAAATTTTCTTTTTTTAATGAAGGATCATAGAAAACAGGGAAAAAAATTAATTGAGAAACAATTTTATCATTTTTTTCTATTTCAAAAGGATTATATAAATAATCATTTTTATCATTTGGATTAGTCATTGAAGAAATATTTAAAGAATTTTTATCTTTAATATCATGATTAGTAGGAGAAAATCTAATATTATTTTGTCCTTCAATTGATTCAAGTGAATCTTCATCTTCTTTTTCATCATTATAATTATGATTTGAATTTGAAATATTAAATTCTTCACTATTCATTGTACTTAATTGATTATTATTTCTATCATCTTTTTTATTTTTATTTGCATCACATGCTAAAGATGAATATAATTCATGTACACTTGATAAAACTCCTTTTAAATTTATTTTTTCTTCTTTTTTCTTTTTTCCTTCTTCTATATCTTTTAATTTTTGTATAAATTTTTGACCAAATGGAAATTTTGATATTTTAAATAATGTTATTTTACCTTTTATTATTAATTGACTTACCTTTTTATAATTTCCTATTTCTTTAATTGTTTTTAACATATTATTAAATGTTTTTTGATATTCTTGATCTATTTTTGGATAAGTTATTGATAAATCTTTTTCTAATTTTTCTACTTGTTTATTAATAAAATCATCTCCTTCTTTTGAAAAATAGGAATTACTTTTAAATAATTTTGTAAATTGAATTATTGAATTATCTCGAATTGCTTTTTTTAAAAAATCATCTTCATTTTTTTTTTGTTCTATTTTATTTGTTTTATTTGGTTTTTTTGTTTTTTTTGCTAATAATTTTAAAATTTCCTTTTTCCCTTCTTCTACTTCTTTTTTCTCTTCATTATCTTCAATAATTTTAATTTCTTTTTTTTTTTCCTTTTCCTTTTCTTTATCATCATTTTCATTTTCCATTATAAAATTTTCATCTTCATCTCTTTTTGCAATTTTATTATTATATTCTTCAACAAATTCAGTTTCATATACAAAATCTTTATCAAATCTTCTTTTTATATTTCTTTTACCTCTTATATTTTGAAAATTTTCAGCATCTTCTAATAAATCTTTTGAAAATTTTTTTAAAGCATCTGCTTTATTTAATTTTGATTTTATTTTATGTGTTTTTATTTCTTCTTCATTTGAATTTTCTTCATCATATTCTTCATCTTCTTCTAAATTCTTTTTAGAATATATTTTTTCAATTTTATTATCATTATTTATTTGTTGTTTTATTTCAACTATATTTTTCTGTCCTGTATTATTTGTATTATTATTATTTTTATTAATATTTTCATTACTTTTATTTTCAATTCCTCCAATATTAATTTCAATATTTCTTTCAATTAAAATATCATTTAAATCAATATTTGAATTATCAACAATTAATTTAACTTCATTAAGTTCTTTTTCAGTATTACATTTTTTAATTTTATTTATTAAGTTATTTGCTTCTTCATATAATGACTTTAAATTTGTTAATTTTTCTGTATCATTAATACCATAATCTTTTGATTCAAACATTAAATGTTCTATCATTACAGGAATTGGTTTTTTACCAGATGATATTAAAATATTATATTTTTTATCCCAAATTACTTTATTAATTTCATCTTCATCTTCTATATTATGAATTATAATTTCATCTTTTAAAGAAAGCATTTCATATAAATCACTTTTAGGATCTTTTATCATTTTTTTTAATTTTGAAATATTTTCTAATGAAGTATCATAATTTTTAATTAAAGTTTCTCCTTCTGGAAAACTTGCATAATTATTTCTTATTTTATTTTGTAATGTTTGTACTTTATCAAATGTTAAAATACTAAAGGCACTTTTTAATTGGTTTTTATTATTTAATGGTTTATTTAATTTTTTTATTTCTTTTTGAAGATTATGTGTATTGTTCATAATATTTTTTATTTTTTGATGTAAATCTGATAATTTAACATGAAATTTATCTACATTACTTAATAATTTTTCATAATCAGTTAATTTTGCCCTTGTTTTAATATATGTTTCATATAAATTATTAAAATCATTTTTTAATTTTATTATATTAGATATTACATTTTTTTCTTCATGAAAATAAATTTTACAATTAGGTAATTTTTCATAATCATTTATAATATTATTAAATTCTTCTTCTGATATTTGTTTTGTATTTTTTGATTTACTTAATAATTCACTTAAATCTTTATATTTTCTAGAAATATTAATTTGATTAATTAAATCAGTTATATAATCAAATTTTTTTATTTCATTAAATTTTTTTAAATTAATTCCTTCTTGATAAACTTTATATATAGTATGAAAATCTACTTTATTTGGTGAATTAGTAAAATTTGTTCTTATTTTAATGCACCAATCTAAAGTTTTAATTGGATCAATAAGAAACTTATCATTAGATAATATTTTATTATTAATAAAATCTATAATAACTTTATTTAATTGGGTTAAATTATTTTCATTTGAACAAAATTCATTTATATTTTTTAAAGAATAAACTTCATTTGGATTAATTTGATTTAATTTATCATTTAAATCTTTAAAATTTTTTGTTGATTCAACATCATTAGAAATAATTAAAGTTTCATTTGGAAGTGAACACATAAAAGTTTGAGCTTCATTTAACATTACTTCTAATAATGATATATCTATTTGTTCAAATAGTTTTTTTTTTTTTTTTGATATAAAGTTTTGATATTTTTCTAACCATTGATATATTTTATTTATTTCTTTTGTTAAAATTTCTAAAGAATAAGTTTCATAATCATGAATATTATTTTGATTTTTTAAAATATCTTTTAAATCATTTTTAAATTTTTGATATTTAATTTCAAATTCTGGAAATGTTATTTTTGGTTTATTATTTTCATCATTTCTATTTAAATTTTCATCATAAAACTTTTTAACTCTTTCTTCTAATAAAATTAATTTGTTCATTCTTTCAATTTCAATATTATCTGAACCTTTCAAATTATTATCATTCTGTTTTGAATCAATAATGATTTGATAAATATTTTTACATTTTTCTAAATCTTTAATTTTATTTACATAAACTTCTTCTTTTAATTCTTTAAAATTATCAATTGAAGTCACAAATAAATCAACTTTCTCACTATTTTGTTTTTTAACATTATTATCAATTTCATTATTATTATTCTCCTCAGCCATTATTAAATCAATTAAATATAAAAAATAAATAAAATGATATATAACCAAAAATTAATGTGCATAAAAATTAAAAAATTTATTAATTAAACAAATTAAATGGCAATTACAAAGTTGATTTTATTTTTAATAATAGCACAAATTAATTCTTCATTAATATTTAAAATAAATAGTGATTCAACTCAATGTTTTATAGATGAATTATTTGCCGATAGTTCAATGATAATAAAATGGAAAATTTTTACACCAACAAAAAAAAATGTTAATAATATTCTACAATATTTTACATTATATGTTTTAAATGAACAAAGTCAAAATGAAGTATTTTCATATAAATTACAATCACCAAAAAGTAAAACTACTTTTTCAGTCTCAAAAGAAGGACAATATAGAATTTGCATTAATAGAAAAAAACATAAAGAAATGAAAGAAGAAGTTTATATGAATTTAAAATTATTAAGTGATAATATGGATGATATTGATTTTAAAGATGTTGTTTCTCTTGAAGATTTAAATATATTTGAAAAAAAGGCAAAAGAAATTAAAGAATTAACAAAACCTATTTTAGTAGAACAAAGTCAACAATTAGAAATTGAAAATAATTCTTCTATTGAAACTATTCAAAATACGAGATGGTATAAATATATGACTACAGGACAAATTATTGTTACTTTGATAATTGGAATTATTCAATTGAGGAATTTTAGAAAATTTCTTAAATCTCAACATATAATATAAATTTATTTTTTGGTATTTTTTTTTAATTATTTTTTATATTATTGTTATGAAAAAAAATAAATATATCTTTTTGTTAAATATTAAGATTTCTATGAGAATAATATAATATTATTTAATTTTTATTAAGATTTAATATTTAATTTTTAAATTAAATTTTTGAATATATTCAACTGAATTATTTTTGTTTTTGATTAAGTGATTTTTTCTACGATTTTTTTTTAAATTCATCTTATAATCAACATTCACAGTTGGAAATTCATTTTTTTTACTTTTATAATACTTATTGATATCTTTTTTATTTTCATTTCTCATAGAAAAAGATAAATTATTTCCTACAGATTGAAATAAAATAGAATTTTTTTTTTTCATCATTTCTATATTGAATCTTTTTAACAAAATTTTTTTAATTAAAGGATTTTTTGAAAGTCTTTCATTCGCATATTCATTTAAAATAGAAGTTGAATCATCTTTTAAATAAAAAGTTTTATATAATTGTTTGTTATAAATACAATTATTTATAACTGATTTATTTTTAATTAATGAATCTTTTTTCTTTAAAGATATTATATGTCCATTATTTATTTTATCATTTCTTCTTTGTTCCAAATTTAAAGAAATATTATGATTATGTACTTTCATTACATTCCAATTTTGTTCATTTTTAAGTCTTTGATTTATTAATGTATTATAAAATATAATTTTTTTGTTAGAAAAATTTGAATTATTCATATTTTGATGAGATGATATTTTATTATTCCTATTTATATTATTTTTAAAATCATTTTGCTCTATTTTTTCATTATAATCTTTTTTTTCAAATTTATTTTGTATTTTAATATTTAAAAATTCATTATTTATATTTATATTTTTATTTTTTCTCAAGGAAATCTTTTTAATGAATCTTTTATCATTATTAGATTTTTGTTTTAGAAATATGGTTTTATAAATTGATTTTTCCATTTATTTAATTCCATATAATATAAAAAATAATTCATATTAAATTATGTAAGAATATTTTTATAACTTTAATTCAATTAATAATAAAAAAAAGTCTAAAAAGATATTTCAATAAATATAATAATAATAATTGTGCAAATTATTTAGGAGCAAAATATTGAGGACAAGTTGATAAAATTGTTTTAATTTTTTTACAATTAGAGTCTCTAAGTTCCTTGGGAGCAACTTTTCTACAAAAATTAAAAAGATCTGGAGAATTTCTTTTTTCATATAAAAAATTTCTAGCACCTCTTGGACATTGTATTTTCCATTCTTTAATTTCTGATTGTGAAAGAATACATTTACTTTGTAAAAGATTTACTTCTTGTTTAAGACATCTTTCAACTTCAGAATATACTTCAGGAAACATTTGAATTATTGGATAAATTATTTCTTCAAATTTTTTTGCTGTTTTAAATAATTCTATTAATTTTAATACATCTTTGATTAAAATTTCTGATGTTAACAAACATTTGACAATTGGTAATGGAGATTTTTTTTCTAAAATTGGTTCTGATAAAATTAAACTAAATGATAAAAATATAAAAATAATCTTCATTTTTAAATCTATTAAAAAATATTTTTTTTATTTTTTATAATCTTTAATTATCATTTTAATTTTAAGATTTGGACTATTTTTAGTTTAATAAAAATTTATAAGAAAAATTTAAGACAACAACGTTTTAGAAATAATTGAATTTTTTATTATTTAAAGAATTACTCTGAATAAAAATAAGAAAAGAAAAATAATTAAAAAAATTAAAACTATTGATAAAGATAAATATTTCAAATATGGCTAACTATAGAAAAGATGAATGAAGTGTGTGTCCCTCTTTTAATTTAATTTTTAAATATGAATGGCCTTTCTAGACTTTTATTTACTAAAAATATACTTTTAATATTAAAAATTAATATTAAAAATCAGTAAAAACTTATTTTTTTTTTTGAATATGAAATTATTGTTATTATTCATTTTTGGACAAATACTTTTTTAAAATAATTCAATTAAAAAAATAGAATTTGAATATTTTGTTTTTTATAAAGAGATTTTTTAGGATTTTTTTATCTTGTAAAAAGATAATGATAATTAAATTTTTTATATTATTTTTAAAAAAAATGATTTTATAAATTTGAGTTCTTATTAAATACCTAATTATATTTTTGTTTTATTAATATAATAAATCTATTATTTATTGCAAATTTGTTTTAATTTTATAAATGAAAAAAATTTTATATTAATAAAAAAAATTCTACATCTTTAACCTTATAACAACCTACATTAAGTAGAAATTTTACAATATAAAAATTTAACTTAAAAATTCTATTTGTTCTCCCATATATTCTAATAATTGCTTAGATAATCTAGGTTTTTTATCTTTTTTATATATAGTTTTATAAGATTCTAATAATTGATCAATTTTTTGAGTCGAATAATTATGTATAAGATATTCTGATTCAATAGGATGTTGAAAAAGTTTTATATCATTTTCACCTACTTTAATTGTAGGTTTAGATAAAAATTTAAATAAATGTATTTCTTCATCAGTAAATAATAAATTTACAATTAAATCATGTTCGAATGATCTATTAATATATGTTCTAATATCCATAAAATAATCTATTTTTTCTGCTGCTTGTTGATAGAAATGATTTCTTAACTTTTGTTTTTTACTTGAACATGAACAATATAAAGAATATATAATTGATAGAATATTCATTTGAGAAAAATCTTTTTGTTTTGTTGTTGTTTTATTTAAATATTTTTTTTTATTTATATTATCATTAATAAAATTACCATTATTTATTATTATATTATTATCACTTTTTTTTTTATGAATTTTTTTATCTATGTTTAAATTAATATTTGGATTTGGTAAATTTTTATCTTTTTTAACAGGAGTTAAATTATTTGTCATATTAATTAATTCTTCATCTATAATTTTATTTTTGATTGAATTTGATGAATCTAGATTAATTTGAGTAAAATTATCATTAACAGAATTATTATTTTTATTTTTATTATTAATTTTATGATTAACTTTTGAATGTTCCTTAATATTATGTTTTGAAACTACTTTTTTATTTTCATATAATTCTTGATCCATAAATTTATTTAAAATTTCTTCAACATCAAAATTCCTATTACCTCTATATTTCATAGTTTTATGAATAATATATTCATTAATATAAGTTCTATTAATATATTCATTAATAATTGAAAAAACAAGATGAACTGCATTTAAAATTCCAGTTAAATTAGCAAAAAATGAAGGAAGTTTTTCATATTTTCTATTTAATACAAATATATTTGAACTTGCTTCAATATTATAAATACCTAAATTTGTATTATTATTTTCTCTATCAGCTAAATAAATAAAAGTATCAACTGATTGATCATACATTGCATCATTTCTTAATTTTGGTGATTCAAAAAACCAATTATCATCATTATAAAATTGAATACATGAAATATAAATATTAGTCTCTTTTTTAAAATTGGGATCTAATCCTTTATAAGAAAATCCAAAATGAAAAGGTAAAGGTTGAGTTCTATTTTCATAATCAATGGCTTTATCTATGAAGAAAAGAACCATTTCTAATCTTGTAGTCATCATTAAATTTTGAAATTCTTTGAAATTATTCAATGAATAATTACTTAATAATACTTTAACTTCAATATATCTAAAATAATCATCAACATATGCTCCATTAATTGTATAATTAAAATTACTTGAATTTGAATCAGGACAAAATAAATCTTCTATTCTATTAATTTCAAATTGTTCATCTATTTTATTAAAAAAATCACTTTTTTCACATCTTTTATAATTAAAAGGAATGTAAGTAATATTTCTTTCTCCTATCCATTCAACGAATCTAAAAGAAAAATCAAAATATTTATTTAATTCTATTAATACATCTTCATCTGCATCTGCATATTGTAATCCAAAGGCAAAATTAAATTGGACTTCAGTTAAATTTATATATGGTTCTTTTTCTATTATTTTTCTTGAATAAATAAATGAAATATTATCTCTAATTACAAAAAAATATCCCATATAAAAGAAATAAAATAAAGTAAAAAATATAAATATTATTGTAAAAAATCCTCCTATTAAAGAATGATATTCATATGCATTTTCAATTTTGAATGAAATTGGTGTACTAAATAAATCAATTTTCTTTAATATTATACTCAGACGATTATTTGACATTTTTTAATTTAAATTTTATTCATAATTAAATATAAATAAATAATATTGTTTTCTATTTGAAACTAAAAAAATAAATAAAAATATTATAAAACTTAATTTTAATATAATAATTCAAAATTGAGTTTATAATTTTTGTTTGAATAATTAGATAAATTAAATCATTATGAATAAAATAAATAATTATAAATAGTAAAATAATTGATATATAAAAAATAATTTAAAATATATTTTTGTTTAGTTTAAATCAGTTAAAATAAATTAAATTAAGATAATATTAAATTATATTTTTTGTTTTTTTTAATAATTATTGTAATTTTTTATTAAAATTTAAATTAAATTTTACTTTTTTGAGCAATTATTTTTGGTTCATCTGCTATAATCTCACAATCTTTGCTAAAGTTATAGAAAAATCCTTTCATATTAGTAACAAGTCTAAGATTAAATTGCTTTAAATTTAAATATTTCATAGAAGTACAATTATAAAACATATAACTAACATATTTAAGTTTAGATGTTTTTGTATGTGATAAATCTATTCTTTCTAATTTAGAACAATTAGAGAACATTTCTTCACTATTAATAACATTATCAATATTAAAATTAAACAAATTTAAATATCTTAATGACGAACAATTATAAAATGTTTGTTTCATATAAACTACATTCTCAGTATTAAAATTTGATATATCTACATAATTTAAAGAACTACATCCAGAAAACAATTGTTGTAAAGATTTAACTTTTTTGGTATTAAAATTAGATAAATCAATACATTCTAATGAAGTACATCCAAAAAACATTCCATTAATAGCTTCAAGATTATTAGTTTTAAAATTTGATAAATCTATAGTTTCCAAAGAAGAACAATTATAAAACATTTCACTCATATCAGTTACTTTTTCAGTATTAAAATTTGATAAATCTATACTTTTTAAAGAAGTACAATTTGCAAACATTTCACACATAGATTTAAACTTACTAGTATCAATATTAGAAAAATTAATATTTGTTAAATTAATACATTTAAAAAATAGCCCATATACACTTTCTATTTGAGAAGTTTCTAAATTTGAAAAATCTACAGATTTTAAAGAAATACAATGTGAAAACATATTATTCATATCAGTGACTTCTTTAGTTTGTAAATTAAATAAATTTATAGATGTTAATTCAATACGATTTGAAAACATATTTGATATATCATCTAATTCTTCACTAAAAATAAATTTTATTTCATTTTTTCCTTCATTTAATTCATTTGAACTTTTTATTCCTGCATATGGTTGATTATTTATAAATGTATTTGTTAAATCACTTTCTTCTTCCATTGATATTATAGGATTTTTTAATTTTATAGATTCTTTTGAAATATCATAAATACAATCTATTGAGCTTATTTCTTCTTTATTTTGAGAAAAATCTACATAATTAAATAAATTATCTAATTTTGTTTTTTCTTTTTTTAAATAATTTTTAATAGATGTTTTTTCTTTTATTATTTCTAATTGATTTATATAATATAGTTTAAAATTATTTTTTTCATCGTTTTCATAAACTTCTGAAAAATCTTTTTCCCTATCACCATCTGTTTCTTTTTTTTCAAATTTTTTTAAATATTCTAAAATACTTTCTTTCCATTTATTTAAAAAATTAATATTTTCTTCAATTTCTTTTAATGTATTATCCATTTTTAATTTTTCCCAATTATTCAATTTAATCTTATAAAAAGGTATAACATCTTTATGTCCTTGATGTTCAGGGTAACACATATCACATATATTTTTTTGACAGGCAACACAATAATGAAAGTAATATTTGTTTGGATGTTCTTTACAACTAATATCAAATTTTTTTATTTTTCTATCTTTGAAATAAGGGTCTTTTAAAAATGGTTGGTTTAAATATATTTCTAAATCTAATTCATCTTTTTTCATCATTTTTTTAATCATTTTTTGTAAAATATTATTTTGAATTAAATCCGATCTTTCTTCTACATACCAACCATATTCTGAAAAAGGTTTTAAAAATAAAAGAAAATAAATTATTTTTCCTATTGAAAAGAAAAAATCTTTTTTTATTTTAGTCTTTAAATTTTTTATTTCATTTCTATTTTGAATCAACATGACTGTTTTATGATCAATAGTATCTAATGGTAATATAATATTTGATTCTTTAAATTCATAATTTAAATTATTTTCATATAAAAATTTTAAATTTGTATTTAATTTTAATAAAACTTCTCTTATATCCTCATAATTAAAAGGAGTTTCTGTTATATTTATATAATCAGTTAAATTTACTTCTGTATATTTTATAATAAAATAGTAAAACAAATCATTTTCTTTTTCAGCAATTATTAATTTGCTATCAAATAATATTTTTAATTTATCTCTTTGGAAATCATAAGAATGAAAATTTTTGTATTTTATTTTGTCATATTGTTTTATTACAGCATATGATTTGTCTTTTTTTGTTGTTACTTTAAATATAGTTATATAATTATTTTTTCTTATTACTTTAATCCTATCATAATCTTTCCATATATCCATTTTTATTTTTATTAATGATATTAATTTAACATAATCATTAAAATGTAAAAAAATATTTATTTTATATTAATTTTATTAATTAATAATTTAATTTTCAATTATTTTTTTATAAATTAAACAACATAATAAAGCATCTAATGCAGCATAATGAAATTGACTTTCCCTTAAAGGCCTTTTTTCCCAATTAGAACATTGTTCATATTTACATAATGGTTTCCCAATTAATTTTTCACATACTTTAGAAAAAGAAGGGCATTGTTCAAAATATTTAATTGAATATAAATTAGTAATATCAATAATTTCAACTTTTTCTTTAAAAAAAGTACTTAATTTTTCTGGGAAATTAATTAAATCATTATTGAATTCAAAAGAAATAAATTTTTTATTGGAAAATAATTTTTCAAAAGTATCTTCAAAATTAATATCTTTTGTTAATTCTACGATATCTAAAATAAAAATATTTTTTCCATCAAAATCACTTAATTGTATAATTGCAGTTTTTGTTTTTATATTTATTTTTAATGACTCTTTCCATTCAGAATCAATACCAATAAATTCAGTATTTTTATAATATAAATCAAAATTTTTAATTAAATCATAACAAGTTTGAATAAAAAGAACATTTATTTCTTCTCTTGTATAAGCAATACAATTTTCAGTTCTTGGTCCAAATTTATCATCAGGAATTTTAAATGATTTTAATTTTTTTGCTTCATTAATGAATTTAATATACCTTTTATCATAAATTTCTGGTAAGTAAAATCCTTTTTTGTCTCCATAATTAAGAACATATGATAATTTATTGATTGTATTATATTCTTTTTCTTTCATTTCTCTTAGAAAAATTAGAATAAATATTTCATATTCTATTTGATTATTTACACATTCAATTAATGTATCAATTTGATTATCAAAATATTTTTTAACTCTATGAAAAAATAAACCTTTTATATTAAATTTTTCAATTTCTTCACAATTTTCATCATTTAATTTTATAGAATTATTCATTTCTTTTATTAATATCTTTAATTCTTTTGTTTTTTTACTAACAATATAATTTTTGGCTATTTTATTAAATGATTCTGGAATTAATTCCAAAATAAATTTAATTTCATCTTTATCTTCTAAATTAATTAAAAATAATATTTTGTTGAGTAAAATTTTACTTATTTTTTTTCTTTCTTCATTATTAAATGTTTTGATAATACAAATTGCTGATTTATAGAAACTTAAATTATATACTAAGTATTCTAAATCAATTTTTGCAAAATTAGGATAATAATTCATTAAGTTATTATTAAAAATAAATGAATAAAATGAACTATATTGCTCATCAGTTTTATATTCTTTAGATATTTCCAATAAATCATTAATTAATGATTTTCTAATTTCTTCGTTAAATTTTTTATTATTATCTTTAAAAATTTTTATCATATACTCTAATGGAATTGAATTTTTTGGAATTTTTGAAAGTATAAATATATTTAAATCTAAAAGTTCTTTTCCAGAATTATTATAGATATGATATAAATTATTGATTAATGGAAAATTAATGTCTTTTTCATTAATAATATTAAAATTTTTAAATGAATATTTATTTTGAAGCCCAAAAAATCTGATAAAATTAATTGAATTTTTTTTATTGTTAAAATAATGATTTAAAGTGTCTTCTGTTTGAGCTTCAAAAAATTTAGTTAAATCTTCTTTTATTTGAAAACAAAATATAAATTTTTCAATAAAACTTTCTACTGAAAAAATATTAATTTCAATTAATTTATTTATTAAATAATTAATAGCTTCTTTTTTAATTTCTCCATTTTGGTTTATAGATATTATTTTTTCTTCAATAAAAGAATTTATTGTTTTTAATAAATTAATTACACAATTTTCATTATTAATATCATTATTTTCAAAAATTTGTAATAATTTTTGATAGATATCTTCTTCATTTTTAACATCAAAAATTTCACATATTTTTTGTTTTATTTTATCAATTGAAATAAATTTATTATATATAGGATTTGAAATTAATTCATTTATTGATTTAAATAATACATTTTTTAATATCAAAAATTGGGAATAAATTTGACTAAATATATTTGTTTTCTTTGAATTAGAATTTTTTATTTCTGTGTTTATTTCTTTTGTTTCTTTTTTGTTTTCTTTTTCATTAAATTTTTGTTCTTTTAATTTTGTTTCTTTTAAATCAAAGTTTTGAAAATTTTTATTTGACTTTATATGAAAGTTATTTTCTTTATCTCTTTGATTGTGATTACTCAAAGGTTTATTGTTAAATTGCTTTTTGTTAAAATTATAATTATACTCATTATCGTAATAGGTTTTATTATAATTTTTATCATAATTATAATAATTATTAAAGTTATTATAATTATAATTATAATTATTATCATTGTCATTATAGTTATAATTATTATAGTAATATTTGTTTTCATATTTTTTATATCTATGATATTGATGAAATGATTTTTTGTTATAGTTATTTTTTTCCATGATGTTTTTATTTGAATATCAATCTTACCTTTATATATGAATTAATAATTAAATATTTCTATTTTTTTCATTTAATATTTTTAAATTGATGAAACTAATATTTATTATAAAAAAAATACTGATTTCACTTATTTTATAAAAATATTATATTGTCCCTTTTAATTTTAATTGATTTTTTTAAAGGAGATTATTTTAATAAGCTATTTAAGCAGAAAAAATAGATTTATAAACAAACTTTTTTTTATATTTTCATGATATTGATTAAAAAACTTTTAAATATTAAAACAAAAAGAATTTGGTTTTTATATAAAAATGTCGGAAGATTTATCTTTTCAAGAGATAGAAAATTATGTTCAATATATTTCAGATTATGAAAATCAATTTGAAAATCAAAGACAAAATTGTACAAATTGTTATAGTGATATTAAAAGTTTAATAACAGAATTAGAAATGGAATATCCAAAAATTGATATAAATATTTTTAGTGATTTTTTTCAAATAATTGAAGAATTTTTCCAATTTTTTTCATCTTCAAAAGATGTATTAAATAAATTTAGTTACTTAAATGATTATACACAAGAATTAAATACAAAATATAATAGAGCTGTTGATCTTGTTAATGGATATAAAGAAATGTATGAAAATTTAAATGAAGAAATGAAAATAAAAGAAAATAATATAATAAATTTAAAAGATGAAATATCCAAATTAAATAAAAATTATATTGAATTATATCAAAAATATGATATTAGTAATAATGAAAAATTAAGAACTAATATTATTGAAGAAAATACACAAAAAAATTTAATAGAAAAAATAAAAAAATTAACAGATGAAAAATTAGAACTTGAAAATAAAATTAATATTTATGAAAGTTTAATGAAAAGTAAATATGTATTAAAAACAGAATATGAGAAATTATTTGTAAATTCAAAGAAAGAAAAAAAGAAAAATGAAGAATTAATTGAGTCATTAACAATTGAAAATGAAAATTTAAAAGCCGAAAATAATAAATTAACAACATTAAAATATGAACTTGAAGGTCAATTAAATAAAAAAATAGAAGAAATAGATAAAATAATTAATCAAACTAATAATAATGAAATGACTGAGGATAATAAAAATGATACAATAAAAGATGTAACAACATTAGAGAATTTACTTGCTTTAGATGAAGAAGAACAAAATCAAAATAACATTCCAGTAAATATTTTAAATATAAACAACCAAAAATTAAATAATAATAATTTAGATAATATAAATACAAATATAACAGAAAAAAGGAAAAGTTTAAGTTTTATTAGTCCAAGAGAAAACAACACAATGTTGTCTCATAGAAGTAATATTGAAAGTAATACAAATTTAAATTTTAGAGTTTCTGGTAATTTATTATCAGAAAGAGCTTCATTTTTTGATATAAAAGAAAATAATCCAATTGATGAAAATGTTAATATTTATGATACTTATAGAGATAGTCAAAGATCAACTTTTACTTTAAATCGACCTAAAATTTCTGGAATTAAAAATGCATATAAAATGATTAAAAAAAATCCTGCAAAAAAATATAATGAAGATTATTATAAACAATTTTTCTTTTTACTTTTTCAAGCTATGAAATTAAATAGTGAAT
This sequence comes from Isotricha prostoma, assembly GCA_023807205.1. Lineage (NCBI taxonomy): Eukaryota > Ciliophora > Litostomatea > Vestibuliferida > Isotrichidae > Isotricha > Isotricha prostoma. The sequence continues at coordinate 33,873 of JAJMZS010003106.1, forward strand.
CTATTGAAGCATTTTTAGTTGTTGATCCTGAAAATTTATATTATCAATGTAAAAAAGAACATATTCCTTTTCATAAATATGAAAAATGGTTAAATGAACATATAGAAAGTAATATTGATAATAATGTACTTAGAAATAATCAAGATTATGTTAATCTTGTTACTTTTATCTCTAATAAGTTATTTTAAAAACATTATTATAAAAATTCAGTCTTTTTTTAATTATTTTTTTTTTAAAATAATCACTTTTTATAAATTTAATTAAAGGAAAAACAACATTTTTTTCAATTGAATTATTAAATAAATATAAATAAAAAAAACAATAAATCGAATTATGTATTGAAATCAAAAATCCACTATTCATATCAATTGAGAAATATTATAATATATATTTATTAATTTATTTATAATTAAAAAAAAGATTTAAATCTTAATTTTTGTTATAAAAAATTTATTGTTCAAAAACTAAATTTAATATTTAATCTTCTTCAATTATAATATCTCCAGTTGCTTCTAAAGTGTTCGATTCCTCATTTTCATTATTTTTTTTCTCTATTTCTATATTATTTTTATTTATGTTTTTATTGTTTTCTTCATTTTTTACCTTATCATCTTTATTATTATCATTTTTATTCTCATCTTTATTATTATCCTCATTTTCATCATCATCAACTTCTTCAACCATAATATCAGATTCTGGCACTAAATCATTTACATTATCATCATTATCATCTTTTTTTAAATCATTATCTTCATTTTTATTATCATTTTCATTTTTGATATCTTCTTTTTCTTTTTCTTTATTTTCTTCATCATCATCAACTTCTTCAACCATAATATCAGATTCTGGCACTAAATCATTTACATTATCATCATTATCATCTTTTTTTAAATCATTATCTTCATTTTTATTATCATTTTCATTTTTGATATCTTCTTTTTCTTTTAATTTATTTTCTTCATCATCTTCTTCTTCAACCATAATATCAGATTCAGGTACTAAATCATTTCCTTCTTTTTTATTTTCATCTTCTTTATTTTCATCTTCTTTATTTTCTTTTTCTTTATTTTCTATATCTTTATTTTCATCTTCTTTATTTACTTCTTCTTTATTTTCTTCTTTTTTATTTTCTATATCTTTATTTTCATCTTCATCTTCATTATCATATATTATTATTCCTTTATCATCTTCTATTAAATCATTTCCTTCTTCTTTATTTTCATCTTCATCTTCATTATCATCTATTATTATTCCTTTACCATCATCTATTAAATCATTTCCTTCTTCTTTATTTTTATCTTCTTTATTTTCTTCTTCTTTATTTTCTTCTTTTTTATTTTCATCTTCATCTTCATTATCATCTATTATTATTCCATCACCATTATCTATTAAATCATTTCCTTCTTCTTTATTTTCTTTTTCTTTATTTTCTTCTTTTTTATTTTCATCTTCTTCTTCATTGTCATCTATTATTATTCCTTTACCATTATCTATTAAATCATTTCCTTCTTTTTTATTTTCATCTTCATCTTCATTATCATCTATTATTATTCCTTCACCATTATCTATTAAATCATTTCCTTCTTCTTTATTTTCATCTTCTTTATTTTCTTTTTCTTTATTTTCTTCTTTTTTATTTTCATCTTCTTCTTCATTGTCATCTATTATTATTCCATCACCATTATCTATTAAATCATTTCCTTCTTCTTTATTTTCATCTTCATCTTCATTATCATCTATTATTATTCCTTCACCATTATCTATTAAATCATTTCCTTCTTCTTTATTTTCATCTTCTTTATTTTCTTTTTCTTTATTTTCTATATCTTTATTTTCATCTTCTTTATTTACTTCTTCTTTATTTTTATCTTCTTTATTTTCTATATCTTTATTTTCATCTTCATCTTCATTATCATCTATTATTATTCCATCACCATTATCTATTAAATCATTTCCTTCTTTTTTATTTTCATCTTCTTCTTCATTGTCATCTATTATTATTCCTTTACCATCATCTATTAAATCATTTCCTTCTTTTTTTTTTTCATCATTATTATTCAGAGGTTCAAATACAATTATTTCCCCTCCTCCTTCCATAAAAATTTTTTCATCTTCCATTATAATTTTTATAAATTTTCAAGATTTAATATTGAAAATAAAATTATTTAATCTTTATATTTTATCATCATTCGAAAAATAAGTTTATTTTGTAATAGTTTATAAAATATTTTAAATTATTCCCAATTATCTCATCATAAAAAAGGAAATTAAAAATAATATTATTTATTTAATTATTAATTTTTTTAGTTTCTTTTTTATTTTTAATAAAAATTTTATTTCGTTTATAATCATTTTATTAATTGAATTATTTAAAAAGATATAAAAAAACGTTCCAATCTATATAGAAGTCAAATAATAAATCAAAAATATTTTTTTCTAAATTTAAACTTAATATAAATAGATATTTTATTTTAAATTAAAAGATAATATATAATGGTATAATAGTAATTTATTTTATTACTAATATTATAAACTTGATATTATATCTAATTTAATATTATGATAAAAAAATTTTTATTTTAATTAATAAAATAAAAAAATTAAAAATAATACTTTAAAAATTATTAATTATTTAAAAAATGTTGATCTTTGAAAATAAACCAATTCTTTATTCCTTATTTGTCTTTACAGGATCTGTAATAGGAATAACTGCAAAAATACTTCAATCAATAAAAAGTTATGGAACAAAATTTAAACATCCATTTATGTATAGTTTTGTATTATTTTTATCAGAAACAACAGGAATATTAACATATAAATATTGTTTTCAAAAAGAAGATGAAGAATCAATCCCAAAAGAAGAAAGTATAACAAAATTGAAACCTAAACTTTATATTTTTACAATTCCAGCAATTTTTGACTTATTTTCTTCATTTTTTGGTATGTTATCATATGAAAACCTTCCTGCTAGTATTACTACTATGTTTGATGGAGGAAATACAATTTGTGTTTTTTTACTTTCTTTATTTTTTCTTAAAAACACTCATTCTCAAAATAATTTTATTGGAGTTTTTCTTTTAATAATTGGTTTATTTTTCATTAGTTTAAGTGCAATAAATGATAAAAATAGAAGATTTGAACATACTGAAACAACTAGTGGATTAGTTCAAACAATTGTTGGGATTATATGTTGTATATTTTGTAATATTTTTACTGCTTTACATGCAATTACTGAAGAATATATTTTTAAAACTAGAATTATTCATCCTATTAAATTAATTGGTTTTGAAGGTTTATTTGGAACTATTTTTTCTTTTACTTTAATATTAATTTTTAGTCAAATTAAATTTGGAAAATCAATTGAATTTTTATGTATTAAAGATAAAGAAACTGGTTCTTTATACATAGAAAATTTTTATATTGCAATAAGACAAATATTAGAAGAAAAACAAATTATATTTTTAGTAATATTACTATTTTTTCTTTTTATAATTTATAATTATTGCTATATTACTATTACAAAAGTAACTAATGCTACAACAAATATTGTTTTATATAATTTAACTGCTTTATTTATTTGGATTTTTTTCCTTATACCAATTCATAAAGAAGAAAATCAAGAAAAAATTGGAATTTTACAATGTATAGGATTTTTAATTTTAATTCTTGGAGTTTGTGTTTATAATGATGTTTTTACTAAAACTCCAGTAATTGATGAGAGTGAAATTAAAAATTTAATTACAGAAACATCACAAATTACAGATGATTCATTGGTTATTTAAATTCTTTATATAAGTAGAAAAAATATTTAATTCGTAATATTCAATAAAAATATATTTTTTGTTTTTTGATTATATAAATTTATATTTATAATGTTGAATAAATTAAAAATTAATTTTATAATTTTTATCAAATTTAAGTTCAAAATCCTTGATTTTAATATTATGAATATTTAAGCAATTGATAAAAATTTTGTTAATATAATCATAATCAGGTTTATCATAAAAATCGAGTGTTCTTACATAAGAAAAAATATCATTTAATTCTTTAAAATTTTCAAATAAACTTTCACATATATTTTTATCCATTTTTTTATCCATAATTTTTTTAAAAAGATCATTTTTAGTTTTACCATGAACATCAAACCAAGGTAAATTTCCCTTTAATAAATATGAAATAATATATAATAAACTTTCTAAATCATCTCTTCTACTTTGTTCAAATCCTAAATGAGTATAAACTGAACAAAATCTTTCGGTTCCAATTAAAAATTGTTTTCCTTTTTTAAAAGGAATATGTTTTCCTTTATTATTTATAATTTTTTTAGCCCAACCATAATCAATTAAATATATTTTATTTTTCGTATTTTCATTTCCTCCAATTGAGAAATTACAAGGATTAATATCTCTATGTATAATATGTTTTTCATGAATATATTGTATCAATAAAAACATATTATAACCTATAAATAAAGAAGTTGAAATATTAAATTGTCTATTAAATTCAATAAATAATTCATCAATATTTTTTCCTAATAATTCCATACATAAAAATTCTTTTTGTTCTTCTAAAATATATTTATATAATTTTGGAATTCCTTCTTTTCCTTGTAAAATTGATAATATCTTTGATTCTTTTTCTAAAAAATTTTCATTTAATTCTATTGAATTAACTTTTATTGCAATTGGTTCAAGTGTTTTTAAATTATATCCTTTATATACATAACCATATCCTCCTTTTCCTAATTGTTCTGAAAAACATATTTTAAAATTTTTTCCTAATTTTTCTTCTCTTTCATTTAATGTTGTTATATTTATTCTTTTTAATATTTCTTCTTCATCTATATCATATTCTATTTCATTATTGGTTCTTTTCAACATTTCAATTATAGAAATAATTATTGATTTATTTTTTGAATTATAAATAGAGGATATTTTTTATTTATTTTTTATATATTTAAACTGAGAATTATAAAGTTTTTATAAATTATAAAAAAATAAATATAATTTTTTTATATTTAATTATAGAATAAGTAAATTTTAAATGGTATTATTTGAGTTATAAATTATTTAATTGAATACATATAATATATAAAATAAAATGAAAATTATTGAAAATTAATTAATTATTTATATCTCATAATTTTAATTAATAATTTTAATCAAATGTTTATTATGTTTTATTTTCTCAAATTTTAAAAAGTTTTTTACTAATAAACTTTTAAATAGAATTTTAATAACTTTTCACTATATTTTTACATCAAAAAAAAGTGTAAAAAGAAAAAAAAAAATAAATTAATTATTATTATATAAATTAATTTTTTTATTTGAAAAGAGAAAAAAAAGTGTTATTCAAATCTCTTTTAATATCTATTTTATAAATTTAAATAAATAAATATGGAAAAAGAAAAAAATGATATTCCTCAAATAATAGAAATTTGTAGAAAAAAAAGTGAAAAATATATAGATATAATAAAAGATATTTTCGCAGATCCAAAATATTCTTTTTCCCATTTTCCAATAAAATTTCCAAAAGATTATTTCTCTAATTTTTATACTTACAAAAAACAAATTTCAAATAATATATTTTCAATTGATATAGAAAATAATAAAGATTTATATAATTGTTTATCTTGTATCTATGGAGCATTTTTAGGAGATGCATTAGGTTCATATTGTGAATTTAAAAAAAAAAATGAATCAAATTATTTAAAAATATTCAAATCTAAAAATATTTTTGGAAAATCAGCAGGAACAGTTACTGATGATTCTGAAATGGCAATGTCAATTGCTTATTCAATATTTGATTTACCAGATTTAAAAAATTTAAATTCAACTTATATATATTTTTATTATCAAATGTGGTTAGAATCAAAACCATTTGATATTGGAAATACTATCTCAGTTGCTTTAAAATCTGGAAAAATGGAAAATTTAGAAACTAATTATTTTGATAAAATTAAAGATATAATTAAAAATAAAAATAGTAAATCAAAAGCAAATGGTTTTTTAATGAGAATAAGTCCAATTATTGTTTGGTTTTATTATATTAATAAAAATGAAGTAAATGAAATAATTAAAGGTAAACAAAAAGAAAAATATGATTATTTATATAAAAAAATTAGAAATATAATAATTATTGATAATATGATAACTCATCCTAATATAGAAAATAATTTAGCAAGTGGACTTTTTATTTTTATGGCTTTAAGTGCCATCGTTAAAAATACTCCAGAAGACATAATTAATCAATTAAAAATATTATTAACATTAGATGATTTTACAAAAGATCTAAAAGGGAAAGAAATTAGTAAACATATTAAAAACTGTTTTAAAGATATTAAAGATAATAAATTTAAATATGATTTTACATTACAAGCAGGATATTATATGCATTCAATTAGATTAATAATATATTATTTAATTAAATTTAATGATATTAAAGAAACAGATAAAATTACAAAATATAGAATAATTATAAATCAAATATGTAACGAAGGTGGTGATACTGATACTAATTCTGCAATTGTAGGAACTATTATTGGACCTTTAATTGGTTATTTGAATTTTGGAAAAGATTTTCAAGTAATGATTGATTTAAAACTGGAAAAAAGAATACAATTTTCACCTTTTATTATGTATAATTATGTTAAGTATATTGAAGATAATTGTAAATTAATTGAAGAAGGTAAATATGAAATTGATACAAAACCAAGATATAATACTTTAAAAATGTTTTTAGAAATGTTATTGAAGGTTTAAAAATTATAAACTATTATAAAAAGGGGAGTATAAATGAAAAATTTATTTTAATAATATTTATTTAAAAAATATATTTTTTATTCAAAAAAATGACACTAAATAATTTAATTGATAAAAATTTTCAAATAAAATTAAATTTAGAATCATCTATTAATGCTCATTCAGATACAATATTTCAAATATCAATATTACCTTTAGGCAAAATAATCTCAGTTTCAAAAGATAAATCAATTAAAATATGGAATAATGATTTTAGTTTATATCAAAATATATCAAATGCACATGAACATAGTATTTTTAATATAAGTATTAAAGATGAAAATTCATTTGTTACATGTTCATATGATGAAAGTATTAAATTTTGGAATAAAAAAGAAGAAAAATTTCAATGTTCAGAAATTTTAAAAGAAGCACATTATTTTCAAATTTTTAAAGTTCTTTATCTTCAAAATGGAACATTAATTTCATGTTCCGAAGATGGAAATGTTAAAATTTGGGAAGAAATAAAACAAAATTATCATCAATTAAAAACATTAATATGTCATAAAAATGTTATTTATTCATTTTTATTATTAAATGATATTAACATTTTAGTCACTTCTGGTTTTGGTGGAACTTATTTTTGGAATTATAATAATTTTAATTTTATTTTTAAAGTAAATGTAAAATGTAATTGGTGGAATTCAATTGAAAGAATTGAAAAGGATAAAGTAATTATTGGTAGTTTAAATGAAGAAAATTTATATATTATTAGTATTTCTAAAAAGGAAATTATTAAAGAAATTAATAATCATTTTATTGTCTATTGTATTTTAAATATTGAAGATAAAGGAATTTTTTTGGTTGGAGGAATTAAAGATATTATTCACATATATAGTAAAGATAATTATCAATTACTTATAAAATTTAATCCCAATCAGTATAATAATATTTATGGATTGACAAGATTTGGAAATAGAATTATATCTTTTTCAGGAAATAATTATAAAATTTGGAAATTAGAATATAATTTTTAAAATACAAAGATTAATTTTAATATTATATATTTTATTTTATAATAAAAAGAGAAAATATATTTTCTGTTTCTTTTTTTAGTATAAATAATTTATTTTTTTATATTCTATTATTAATTGTGTTTTTTAATATAATTATTTACCAATAAAATATTTCAAATAATAATACAATATAAATTTAATTATAAATTATAAATATAAATAAATATAGAATGGAATTTTTATCATAAAATCACTAAATCAAATATTAAATAAGACTGAAAATAATTTTATCAAAATAAGTTGTAAATAATAAATTATTCTTTTTATTTTTTAAAGTAATAAAAATCTTTTTTTCTTTAAATATTAATTATTTTGATTTAACAAAACTATTCAATATAAATTTATTTTTGAATTTAATATTATTGAATTAATAAGTTATAATATATAATTTAAAACTAAAAAATTAATTATTAAATAATAACAATTTTAATTAAAAAACAGCTATATTAATTCAATTTAAATAAAAATGTCAAAATTATTCATTTCACTTTTATTACTTCTTTTCACATTTACATTATCATCAAAACTTCAAACAAAATGTATAGCATATATGGGAGATTGTGATGCAACATCTTATTGTTGTGCAAACTTAGTTTGCAAAGATTATAGATGTAATTATAAAGGAACAAAAGAAAATCAAATTGCATGGGCTCCTGATGGAGTAAAATGTGATTGGTTCCATCATTGTGGAAGTAATTATAAATGTCAATCTCATAGATGTATTCTTAAGAGAGAAGATATTATTAGTGCTTTGACTAAAAAAATTAAATCAACTAAATAAGAATAATTTTAGATATATATTGAAAAAATAATTTTTTTTAAAAGAGATTCTTTTTATATTATTTGATTTTTAATACCTATTTTAAATTTCTCTTTTAATTATTTGTTTTAAGAGAAAAAAGAAATATAAAAATTATAAAATTTTTTAAAATAAAAATAATTAAAAAAAAATTTTATTAAAATGGAAAAAATAAATAAATATTAGATATAAAAAAAAATAATTCATCTTCTTTTCAATCATTGCTCTAGCTATAAAGAAAATTTTAATCTAGATTGTTTTTAGTTATATAAATAACAATCAAATAATGATAGTTAAATATATATTTTTTTAATTTTTTAAATAATAATCATTTAATCAGAATATATATAAGATAAACTAGCTTCTCAATATATTAATTTTTTAACAAATACAAATATAATATCAAATCTCCTTAATTCAGCTTTTGATATTTTTGGAAACCACTCTATACTTTCAAAATATTTATCCTATGTAGTTATTTTTTTTAATCATCCATTAATATATAAAAAATTTATATGATTTATTTTATATATCTATTATAAGATTATTTATTTTTTTATTTGGATTTAATTAGTTTATTAAATACCACCATTCACTTTACTTGATACTTCCTACTTTACCTTTTAGTACTATTATTATTTTACTTTAAAATTAAGTACATTTAATAATCATTCCCAAATTCATCAGAACTATTATCTTCTCTTTGATTATTATTTTTATTCATATTCATTTGATATTCAAAATTTTGATTTATTTTATCATCATTTTTCAAATTACTCATGTTATTCATATTATTCATATTACTCATGTTATTCATATTA